>OZ038490.1:29844986-30054986 GCA_964036315.1 Acanthosepion esculentum | reverse complement strand
GAACCTGTGCAAGGCACTCTTTGCTGGAGATGAACTGGCATATCCTTTGGTATCAGGTGTTCTTTTTCAGCTGTGCATTGGGAAGATCTGTTAGGAAGTACTTACAAAGAGGTTTCCAATGTTTGAGAAGACGTTCCAATGCTGGTACAAGGGTCAACCACCGACACTGTACATGCCGAATTAAGAACTCTTCATTTAGACCAAGATCCTCTAGAGTAAGGCTGTAGTCCTCCTTTGACAGATATGCGTCTTAAACCACAATTGCTAGTTGTTCAGCATTTTCTCCATAAACATGAAGTCATTTCCTGAAAGAGTTATGCACTGTGTGCAGTGTGCATGGCACAAAAGGTATCAGTCCTGGCAATTCAGCTGTTTTCAGATGACTTTCTACAGCTTTCCATATTGTTTTATTAACATTTGGACCATCACTACCTAAGGATATCAGCTGAGCTAATGGCATTTCAAATCCATCTTCTGTCACAGCATCTATAATCACACTACTCACAGTCTCTGCTTTAACATGTCCAAGCATAAGGCTTTTCAGAAACATGGTACTTCACCTTTTTGTTCATTCCAATATCGAACAAGCATATCACTTCTTATGTTGAGCATTGCTGGTTTTGTTAAATTGGATTGTGAAAGGACATTGTGCTGCTCTTATTTTTGCAGTGGTCTCTTTTCGAAAGTATGGTCCAAGTCCATCTGATATCAGGTATCATACCTTCGATTTGCTCATGATGAACTTGTCAGATGATTCCTGGGAACATTGCCTTGAATAGTCCAACAATATATTCACAGGATGTGTAGGAGTACCCTCCAGCAACAACCTGCATTGCCCACAGTGCTTCTGCTTTTGTTACTTGGTTACTGACAGACACCGGATGAAGATACATTTTTCGTTCCACATCTCCTCCTCCTTGCTTGCTGCTACTGGCCACTTGACTGGTTGGCATCAACAATTTCTGCTTGGGATCAGAGAGTTTATTCTTGTGTCTCTGACCATCAGCATGACCATTGAGTTGTATAGCTCCAGTAGTTGAACACGAGATGCTCTTTTTACACAGTACACAAAAGCCAGCAAAGCTCTTTGAAGAATCCTCTTTACACCATTTGGACAGCAGTTGGCCATTATTGTCAAGTTTACTAAGCCAAGCATGGTTAAATTTGGTGTTTCCACTAGGCATGATTAGCAATGTTGATAGCTAAGCAAACTACTTTGTTTCTGAAAAGAAAGATAACAAAGACAAGAAAGTGGTTTTAAAGCAAGCATAGTATGAAAGGGTTAGATATTTATACAATATCATATATTAAACATGCAAGCCAAGCAGAACTATGATGTATATTATTACTTAAAGGGGGATTACATGTTAACATTAAAATAGGATTGGTATCATGCAAACAGGACACAGACAAGTACACAAGCAAAAGCATTTTCACCACCAAAGCTATGCTACAGTAACTATAGGTTATAACAACTCTTAAGTTGATTTTCAGTCAGTGATCACAGCAGTGCAAAACAGGGTTACCAAATAGAATAGGCGAAGCCCCACACTCATTTATAAAGAATATATATTTTCACAGTTTTTAAACCCAAATTGCTAATAAATCTTCATGTTTTATGCTCAAATACTTTTAAGATCTATAGTTTATAGGTCTATATTTAATCTTAACATCTTATGATTCCATTCTGCAAAATACTTCAAACACATTTTAGAAATGGATTACAATTTTTTTTTTCATTTTTTTGAGAATAAAAAACTAGGAATACTAGGAAGGTTTTTGGAAAAACTAGGAATCACTGGAGAGCCTGCTGACATGAAGTGGAAAGGTCAGCTGCTAAGAAAGTTGGTTCACCATGTCATGTTAAACAATTTTTTGTCTCCAAAATTTATCTTGCATATATATACGAGTCTACCATTCATCTAAGTTTAGAATTTGACTGCCACATATGATCCAGTGTTCCTGCTATATATCGAGATATCTTTGATAAAATCTAAAGAATCAGCAATATTATTGGTCCTGATCTGGCGTCTTAGCAACAATCACTTCCCGACTGCCATAAAGTTACCTCACTGTGCCTTTTCTATAAATACTTTTGTGTTAATTGTTACATTCATAAAGTCTAGGTACCATAGCAAAAATGGTTTGGTTGGCAGTGCATACAGCACTGTGGCTCAATGTAGAAACTGGCAGAGACTCTGTACCAGCCTGACAACACTTTCTGTACAGACAAAGAACACCTCCATTTCTCACAAGTCTTCTTATATATTTATAGTCACACAACCTAAATAATGGAACATTGATCTTTGTACTATTTGCATACATGTAGATTAAAATAGATAACAGTATTATTTACTCAATTCTACTGAAATTAAGTAGGTGACCTACTGAAATAAGTCTCACCTAATTGTCCATGCAGTTATATACTTTCCCCGCACCAATTCTTTTCATTTATAAATTACAAAAAAAAAAAAAATTACAGAAAACAATATGCAAATCAGAAGTAAAAAATAACATACATATAAGAAATATTAAGGTCCAGAAACATTAGAGTAAAGAAAAAAGTCACAATATTTCATGTACCAGAAAATACTTGCTTCAATTGAAGCAGATGCAAGATTTGTTTTTTGTTTTTTTTGTTCAAGCAGTTAGAAATAACAGTTCAAAATTTCACGGGAAAGTTGAACGTTCCTTTTCTTTTCATATCTAGGGAATTGCTGCACCCACATTGTTCTTTACTCGAGAAATTCAAACAAACAAAACTGACAAAAGGAGGTATAGTGGGCTACAAGTGAATTTTCCTTGATAAACAAATCTTAATATCAGGAGTTCCCATAAGGCTGTCCATCTGTCAGCAGAAACATTTGCTAGTGCCAAGAAAGTGTTCAGTCTCAAACCTATCCTCTGCTTAGTAATATGATAGATTCCCCAAACACCAAGCATCCAATCGGCAAACTTATAAATAGTAAAAATTGGCATGGTTTACATAGTCAGCATTGGGTTCCTTGCACATACTTGTGAGAGGCCTAACTCATCCTCCACTGGTATGGCCTATACACTGTCAAATAGGTTTATTGCCTGTGGGAGTATTATTTTTATTGACATTTCCATTTGGTAGTTTAGTCCTATCACTTCCTTATTACCTCTAAATAATTAAAATTGTACACAATCAGTGACCACTGCTTAAAATATCGGGCTCTTAAAAGTACATATCCCTAATGCATCTGTTGTAGAGTCCCGGAGCATTCTCACAAGAGGAACTGATCTAAAAAGATAAATAGCACGCTTTCTTACTGAGAGAGTGGAAGTTGATCAGGACTGAAGTGAAGTTCATGATTAACAGTTATTCAAGTAGACTGTGTTCTTGACTGTTAGTACTGTATTATTCTTCAGAATAAATTACTACTACTTGTTCTATGTGTATTGACTTATCCATTTCATGATACAACAGTGTCTGTACTGCATCATTCTGTCTCACCTGAGCTAAGTAACATGAACTTGGTTCAAGCTAAGTCAAAAGCTATATACACTTTTTATAGCAAGCAATTATCTCAAATCTTTGTTCTTTTGGGGGAAAGGGGATAGGAAGGTTTAGGTCCTGGAAGACCTCAAATGTACTTCCTCTATTCAAAAGTGGCACAGGTACTAAAGGGCTATCATTCTCCACCAAGGTCACACAACTGAGAACTATATTAATGCCACAGTTTGGTTTCAGGGTTCAAAGGCAGTCTAAGTTGGTGGAGTAGCTAAGTTTGAATGGCCATTAAAAGGCCTCTTAGTAATCTACTTCACCCTCTGTTTCTCAGAGTTGGACATGGCTATTGATGTTCCACCATCACTGTCAATATTTGCATCGGTCTGCAGTATATTATCTAACTTGCACATGATTTCCACCAGGCCCAGTGACACTGGCAGCTTCATTACCCTTCTCTCCCTTTAACAACATCAAACTCCACCTTCTCACAATCTTTGACACTCCTCAGATATTTGTGAGGATTGTTTTTAATTATAGCTGTCTGGTTTACAAAGAAATCTTCCTTTGGGTCTTCCCAGTTAATGAAGCCATATCTGCTTTTTACATTGAACCATTTTACTGTCCCTGATAATTTGGAGAGTATTATTTTCTTTCCACTGGTAGCATGCTTCTTAGTCTTCTTATATATTTTCTCTTTGTTAATGTAGACCACTGTTGCTTTCCTTACTTCCTCACCGTTACAGATGCTTATTGTTGTGATGGAAGTATTAGCCAACACTATTGGAATTTGGTTTATGCTATCACACTTCACTACTGATTCCATTAAGGCAACCTCTCCTTCCATGAAGAAGGGGCTTTCTGAGAAACCTGTTAAACAGGATGGATTTTTCCCCCTGCAGGATATAGCTCCCCATGGCAAACCATAGCTGTGCGAGGATGAAGCATGAGGTCTTCCGTCACCAGTACCTTGAATTCATTATTCCTCCTGGCTCTGTATAGGATTTCTTTCCCTTTTATTCTCAGTAGTGCTGGGTTAAAGCTCATTTTTGTTTTATTCGCTTCTAGCCAGTACCTCCCAAAGATCAGTGACCTACAATTACTAGGAACCACATAGAACTTTTGCATGGGGTGGTCACTTCAACTGTAACAAACAACAATGTTGTGCCAGATATTTTGATCTCTTGTCCATTAGCCTGGACTATCTAAGTCTGGGGTCAATAATCTTCATTCTTTACTCTCAATGTCTTGAACTCCTTCAACCACATCATTGATATGGAGGCACTTGCTGTTTAATAGTGCTTATATTTCCATAACATTAACTTGCACTGTGCATGTAACCTCACCTCTGTGATCAAACAATGCAGTTTTAGGCAACTCTTACTGTCTCTTGCCCTTGTGTTTCTCTGAGCATTTGCCTTTTTTTTCATGGGGTGCTTACTCTTCAGGTGTCTCAGTTCCTCACACCTCCAACAGATTGTTCTACCTTGATCAGGGTGGGGCCACATTCAGCTTTCTTGTTGGGGGTGGTATTTTCCATGATGTTCTGATTGACCACCCTCTCTGTATGTACAAGTGTCAGCACTGGGCTCTATCTCACTTTTCCTCTGTTCAACCCGTCAACCTGAATTACTTAACGCTAAGAGACTGCTAGCCTATCATATAGCCTAAGACTCTTTCATGCCACTATGAATACCTCTGCTAATTTAGCAGGAGATGCCTGAGCTGTGTTTTCCTTTACAAATGGATTGCTCAATGCATCTCTGTAGTACTCAGCTGTGTCTGTACTGCTTCTCCTATGCACTGGACAGTGTCTTTGTAAGCAATCTTAGAAAGCCTTAAAACCCAGCTGGCTAAATCTGAAAATATTTCCTTTTCTTGTTTAACTTTGACAAACACCCTTGCAGCATCTACTGCACTGGTGAAATCACCATACTGGTTCATTATTTGGGTGATCATCTAAATACAAACCAATCTATTCTGAAACCACACTGTCCAAGTAATCATATGCTAAGTTTATTAGTTCCTTTGATGATAACTGATATCCCGTCATTCTTTTTCAAGTCTTCTATCAGTATCTGTCTATATTTCTGAGATGAGGTATTATGTAATACCTCATCTCATAAATATAGACAGATACTGAAGGATCGGTACGGACCAGATATACCGAAAATATGGAGACAAATTGAAAAATCCTACCAGAAACTGGCACGAATATCGAACCATTCCTACACCGATGCAGAGATCTGACATTCCTACACCGATGCAGAGATCTATAACTCATCCCTTCAGGCTTGGCACCAAGACTTCCCGTCAATTCAAGGAGAGCCCGTCTGGTCACAGAAAAAGCAAAGCACGCCCTTGTCTGAGAGAGAATCCAGTACAATCATTGGATAAAACAGAGACTACAAGCTCATATCTCCCAGAGGCTTGAGGATTTCTTCAACAGAATTACCAATGAAGACCAGAGAAGGATCCAAAATGACCTGGATAAATCCTTCAGACATGAATTCAATGTAGCCAAGGCTCACCAAGTACAAAAATTACACAGATTGAAAGATCAGAAAGTGACGCACAAGGTCCATCACCCACCAGTGAAAGCAGTAACCAACATCAGCCAATATCAGCTGAGTGCCTCTGAGGAGTCAGTATTGAATAAGGGTCTCAACTTCGCCACAACCATTAAGCGAGTGCCATACTCGGACATCATTGCCAGAGTCAAGGAGATGGCCTTGAACTTCCTTCAGGCTCAGGTGGATGAACTGATATGGAAGGTGAGACAGGTCAAACATCACGAAACCGGAGAGGCTTGTGATCGTATCCCTACAGAGGAACAAAAACATCATCACACTACCGGCTGACAAAGGCAATGTGACTGTAGTGAGGGACAAATCAGATTATACAAGAAAACTGGAAGACCTCATTAGCAATGGTAGCTACAGCAAAGTAAATAAGGATCCTACAAAGAAAACGGAACACAAACTGTCACAGATATTAATCAAGAACATGGATCACTTCGCACCCAAGACGTATAGGCAGTTATCACAGCGTTACACCAAGCTACCTCATATATACGGTGTTCCTAAGATTCACAAAGACAGTATTCTGCCAAGGCTGTGTGTGTCACCCTCTGAGTCACTTCCTTGTAGATATAATTGATCCATTGATCAGAAAGTCTCCTTCATATGTCTGAAACTCCACCCACTTTGTGGAAATAATCAAAGATGCTCCCATCATATCCAACCAGATAGTGAGCTTGGACGTGGTGAGTTTGTTCACCAAGGTACCCACGGAGGAGGCATTCTCAGTAGTCAGAGATAGATTGGCAATAGATAATCTGATGGAGATGTTGACTTTCTGTACACAAACAACACACTGCAGAATGGGATCACACATATATCAACAGGATTGGGGCTTAGCAATGGGCTCGCCATTATCACCAGCAATGGCAAATATATACATGGAATAATTTGAGGGAATGGCATTAGAATCTATATCTCTAAAGCCAACTGTATGGTTAAGGTACATAGATGACACCTTCATACTCTGGCCACACCAGGAAGATGTTCAGGTTCTACTGGACCATGTGAACTCAATAAGACCTTCGATACACAAAAATCTCCTGAGCCGACCAAGCATAGAAATGAATACAATACGGGAACCAGTAATAAGGAGTGCCAGTGATAATAACAACAAAAAAAATTGCAATATGAGCTTTGATTAAATTTTAAAAATTTTTAAAAAAACATGCAATGATAACAGCCAAAAATTCAATATGAGCACTGGTAAAAAATAGAGGCTGAAGACATTATATTTATAATACCCAGAAATTCATACACAGATGTCCTTAAGGACATATGGCACAGTGGATAAAGGCGTTAGTTAGATCCAGTGACAGGACCCAGAGAGTGTGAGTTCAATACCTGGTTAAGGCAGTGGAGAACTTGGAGAGGGGAATTAACAGGAGATAACTGATAATTGACATCCATTACACGTGGAACTAGAACATATCAATGCTCTTCACTCAAACCTTGTATTGAATAGATTGCATTAGCAAGTGTTAGCAAATACTAATTGGTATGTTTTGTGTTTTTGCTGCAAAAAGATCTTGGCCCAATCCACTTTGCAATCATGATATTTTTTTTAAGTATTCTTGGTTAGGCTAAGAGCTTTCAGCACAAACCTCATATATGCAGCAGCCCCTTTTGATGCACTGGCCAAATGTGTATATTGTCACTGTACAAATTATCTCCCTTGTACCTGAAAGCACGTTCTGCTGCCTCAAGAGAATTACTAACACTTGTAAAAATGTTATTTCTGGTATTTTAAGATGAAAACAGCACACTCTAGATTCAGAACAAAGCTAAACTTTCATTTTCCAATGCAATTTTTCATTGTTCTACACTCTACATGAGGTACATCTTGTAAACTCACATGCATTTTGTGATTTTTTCCAATAAAAAATGGCCACATCTACATCCAATGAAGCCTTTAATCAAAGAATTCTTAGATTCAGACTGATAACAATTTGAAAGGCTTTATTTTTGCAAACATAGATGTAGTTGGTGATTACCAGAATAGTGACAGTGAGGAAAGTAGTGACAGAAATACTTTTATTCTGGTAAGGAACTTTTCAAAAAGGTGTAAACATGCAAACAGAAGAAACAACACTGTTGAAAAATTATCAATATGGTGCTGACAATAGGACATTTAAGTCACTTAGATGAACCAGAATTTGTCAAGACTTAGATCCAGGGTTTTGCAGCCCAGGCTAGGGCTAAAAAATTAAAAAACAACCAGGCAAGAGGAGGAGAAAATGAAATGTGACCTCTTTCTAGCTTCAGCAGGCTGTGAAGCTATATTGAAAATTTGTTATGACATAGTCCAAACAATTGGAGGATTTGATTTTGTTGAAATTTCAGTAATTATAAAAAGTTTACAAACTAAAAATAATCATGTCATAGTGGAAAGAACCAAATTTCTGTTCATTAAAAAGAAACAAGAGGAATCAATTCACAGATTAAGAGAGCCTAGCAGATTCTGCAAACTAGAGAAACTTGGAATTCAATATTTGACTATTGAGGATGAATTGAATCAGTTAGAGTTTAGTGAAGGTATGACTGATACATTTCATAAATATAGGATATTGGAACAATTACAACTGATTAATATATCTCTAACTACAGGTGTAGAAGTTATACAACAGCTGAAATTGATAAAAAAAATATAATTACAGTATAAAAAAAGGAACACAAAAAATGCAAATACAGTAACTGTTAAATCATGGAAGTTACCTCCCTTGATACTCTCGTGGGAAAAGGGTACTTGCTGGGACCGGACGTGAAGCGACGGCCATACTTGTTTATGTTATTAGGGAACAAGGACTGATAAATAAAGCGTCTCTCCATATACCGAAGTGTTGTAGTCTTAATTCTTAATTTTTAACATTGGTAGCAGAGCTAAACGACACTACGGCTTCAAAGTATTTTTCTCCACCCACATTACTTAAGGAAGACACAGTACATGGAAGAAAGAGATGCAGATTTGGGAGATGGCGACATCACTGGATAAAACGAAACGTGCCCCCATAGTATTTTTATCATTGGAAGGAAAAGCCAGAGAAGCTATTTTGGAGTTGGATATTGCGGTTCTTAATTCTGAGGATGAAATGAAAAGAAAAAGGGGGAAGGATGCTGGTAATATAAGAAATGATTCTCCAAAATACCATGGCTTGATCATATTTTGAGACTACTGCTCCAGACTTCAATAATTCCTCCCTAAGAGTCAGGTACCAGGACCTTGAAGCATCAGATAAACCATATACACACTTAGAAAGCTTCCAAATATATCCAGGAGGAACATTGGCTTCTTTAGGAGGTTCCAAATAGACCAATCGGTCTAACTCTTTACCCTGTAAGGACGCTGTTTTAATGTCCATTGACATGCATGTCCAATGGTTAGATGCCATTATGGCCTAGGCTATACATAGACCTTCCTTGGAGCATGTTGGAGAATCATTTCTTATATTACCAGCATCCCTGTCCTGAAAGCCTCTAGCCACAAGTCTAGCCTTACAAACTTGTTTGTTGTTTACATTTTTATGAGTGTAAACCCATCTTGTAGATATTCTGGGTTGGCCTTGGTCAGATACTTGGGTGTAGACTTTATTTTTGATCCAGCTTTGGAGTTCATTCTCTCTTGCTGTTTCCAGGTCACGATCCAAAGAGGAAATCATTATGTTTTCTTCGTCACAAAAGGTATGTTCATCATCACTTGTTGGTCTAATTTCACATGCTTTCCATTCTCTTACTCCATGCTCAAAGTCTAGCCAAAATGGTTCACCCTGTTCCATAGCCACATTCATTAAATGCTTGTTCTTGCCTGTGGCTTTGCCTGCCCTACTTATGACATTCAATTTTTTCCATTCTATGTGGCTATGGAACAGGGTGAACCATTTTGGCTAGTAAGAGACATTTTAAAAGTGTACATGATGTGCATTGTGGAATAATGACTGTGCAGAGGAGGTTAAAATTGGGGGCATGGTGGCCAGGGTAGTATCACGATATAAAAAGGTATGACTGCAGCCCACTAATAAAGACATTGCTGGTAGACTCCTTGCAAGTTTGAACAGTTGTTTAAACCTAAACCTCTTATGTTCATAGATACAAATTTTGAGATGTTTCTCCGAGAAATGCTGTGATGATATTTCCTTTTGTTGGCTGTTGTAAATAATAGGTGTAGTCCATTAACCCCTGCTGCTGCAGTCTAGGGTGGACTATTCCTATCCAGAGTTTTATTTATATATAGCAGTTTTTATTTTCTTATTTTGTCAAGTATGTAACTAATAGACTTTGTTAGAATAAAGCCTTTAGCTAAAGTCTTTATTTTTTACTACAATTTATCCTAACAAATGTAACATATTGCAAGGAGTCTACCAGCAATGTCTTTATTAGTGGGCTGCAGTCATCATTGATAAGGCAATGCTTATTGGAGAACTAGCTTGAAAGCCACCCTATCGGGCAGCAATTAAACTAGCTCCTGTGGAGGACTCTTGATTAGACCTTTAGCCCAACAATAACACTTTATGCATAGAGTACATATTAAATTTTATTAAACTTGAACAATATTTTTCAAGCAGTTTTCATTAAAACAATGATATAATTTTGTCTATTTGGAATTTATTGCATTTTTGGTTTTCCCCATTCAAAGTCAGTACAAATAGCTTGTTTCCATTCCCAACCCTTGAATAACCAACATAGAGCTGGCCATGAGAAAAGCAGAGTTCCATCAGATAAAGTCCAGTTACTTTCAATGATTGTCCTTGAGATTTATTGACTGACATAGCATCTCACTGGAAACTGAATCTTTTGTACTCAAAAAGAAGATCTGGAGGAGTTAAGGGGATTCTTAGAATTAAAACTATTGCAACAACAAAGCAGCAAGTCTTCCTGCTTCAAGGTCACCTGTGATTCTAACTCTCATGTTTGCTTTCAGACAGAGTCTTTGAACATGGCTCCAGATGTAAGATTTTTTCAGACAAGCATTGATTTCATCAACTGGGGTTCCTCTTGCAATGAGTGGTAATGTTTGTCTAAAAATCACCAGAGTAAAAATCAGCATAGTGATACCTCCCATGATTTGTGAATTCTGTCTAATGTCTGAGTGTCTTGTCCAGGACTTCAAACGCTCACTTGTGTACCATGGTACATTCATTCCAGACAATGAAGTTTGTCTCCTCCAGTAGCTTAGCCAAGTTGATTCCTCTTTTGATGTTGCAAATAGGGGTTTCATTGTAGTTCAAATCCAATGGAAGTTTGAGGGTGCTGTGTACAGCCCTACAGGCAAGTGAGTAACAGCAATTCTAGATGATGCTACTGCTAGAGCTACTTTTCTTTGGAGTCTCAATGCAGATAAAAGATTAGTTACAAAAGTTTTAACAGTACCTTCAGGTGCATCCAAGAAGAAAATCCCGCCATTGTTTTGCTGATGTCATCAAGGACCTTCTGATACACTTGCTGTTGGTTCAACAGGGGCTCATTGTTTTGAATACATTTCTGCAGTTCTTCTACGTTGTATCCTGTTTCTCTTAAAATTTCTGTTGATTTGTCCAGTTTCTGTTTGGATTTGGCAGACCAAATTTGCTGAAATCTCTGAGCCACGTTCATCACTTTGTCTTCAATTTCACACAGAGCTAAATTTGCAATTTGAGGATTCAATTCCAACCCTGAATGAACAAGTCTCATTTGAAGATGATATTTAAAAGTTAGAGAGTTGTGTCCCCTTAATTGAAAAGGGGTCACACACATAAACATTTTCATATTTATTATACAGAAAACTCTGGATTTGGCCACCATTTTTGACCAAGCGAGAGTGGTGGATTTCGCTCAGAGGAATTCTGAACTGTACACAATAGTGGATAGTGAGTGTCACAACCTCTGAGCAGAAGATTAATGAAAATGTTACTGTATTACCTGTTCCTGTGACAGCTTCATTAAATGCAAAGTGCTGCTTTGGTGGTTTTTCCCAGCACTCTCGTCTGAAATGCCCAGAAATTGGAGCCACACGTCAGTAATGTCAGAAATAGGAGCACTTTGCTAAGGTCTGCATCCAAACTATCAGCGGCTTCTGAGACCGCTATAGATTTAAATGATCAAACAATACTAGCCACAGTGACTTTGGAGGCTGCTCCAGGTTCTAAAGTAGTAGAAGTATTTATTAAGGGAGTGAAACTAGAGGGTCTTATTGAGAGTGGCAGCTCTTAGAGCTTTATCTATCCAGACTTGGTTAAGCACTCTGCTTTGGATATCTATTACTCATCGGAGGCTGTTTTCATGGCACTGACTTCTCTACATCTGGAGAACAGAATTTTGTGTGGTAGACCTCAAAGTTGCCTGCAGTGATTACTGGGGAGTACTTCTAGCAGTGTCGCCATAATTATGTTCCAATGTGGTTCTTGAACAAGACTTTTGAGGAATGCATGACAGTATTACTATGAAATATCAGGGAGGACTGCCACCTCTAGTTACTAAACACCTTGAAAGTGAAACCATCTGAACTGTTTGCCAACCTTACAGCTGATTGTTAACCCATATCTGCTAAGTATTCATTTGAGGTTAAGTTGTTTATTGAAAAGGCAACCCAGAGGATGTTGAAGGAAGGAGTAATAGAAAAGAGTAATTCTTCTTGGCTGGCACAAATTGTCATTAAGGATGATAAAAGGTGACAATCAGCCATTGATTATTTTAAGACTGTAAATAAGTTCACACTTCTTGACAGCTACCCTGTACAGATGATACAGTGGACAAAATTGCACAGTACAATGTTTTTAGTACTACCAACTTGAGGAGTACTTATCAAGTCGCAATTAAAAATAAGGATAAGCCCTACATTGCATTTGAGGCTGGTGGGGCCCTATACCAGTTCACTAGGAGCCCATTTGATGTTACTAATGAAGTGGCTTGTTTCCAAAGAATTATTGACTCCTTTATTAAAGAAAATCAACTTGCTGAAATTTATGCTTACTTAGACAATTTTAAGATTTGACCAAGCCAGGAGAACATTTCTCCCAACATTCTCCAGGTCTTATTGTGATATGTTATGATAAACAATCGCCATAAGGTTTTATGTCATCTAGGAGTTAGACACTTGCTTTATTTTGTAAAGATAAAGAATATGTCCTATTTGGTAGAGGATGTGCAACAAGTAATAAAATCTTATCGGATATGTGCTAAATGCAAGCTAAACTTTCAACGGCCAGAAGATACACACTTGATTAAAGCTACTCAACCTTTTGAGTGATTGAGCATAGACTTGAAGGGAACAAAAAGGAATTGTTATTTCCTCAACATTATAGACAAATACCCTATGTTTCCTTTTGTGTTCTCTTATGCAGGTATAACCACTTCAACCATTATTAATTCATTATCTCAGTTGTTCTCCATTTTTGGTATGCCTGCCTACATACATTCAGACAGGGGTCCGTCCTTTATGAGTAGAGAACTGTGGGCAAAGGAAAGGGGGTTGCTTGTAGTAGAACTACAAGTTAAAATGATCAAGGTAATAGCCAGGTAGAAAGATATAATGGAGAACAAATACATGGCTTTGAGATCACATGATCTGTCTGCACAACATTGGCAAACAGTTATGGCCAACATTTTACATTCAATATCTGTCTATATCTATGAGATGAGGTATTATGATTATTTACATTATTTGGACTGTCATCCTCATTGCTTTACATTCAATTCACTTATTACTCTGCATAGTGACTAATACAACACCACATGAGAGGCTGTTTAGATACCCCCGCTGTTCTTTCAGAGATACTGTTCATGTCTGCTTATGCAACCCTGGATCTGTTTTCCTAAAAAGAAATGTTCAGGTGAACAAAAAAAAGATAAAAAAAGTGGAGCTTATTGAAGCAAATTCACTGTACACCTACATTCACTACAAAAATGACAAGGAAACAATGGTAGCTAATAAACATCTATGCCAGTTGAAACCCCTGTTGATAGGGAGTCCCAGGAGATATCCAATTGGACTAACTAGCAGTCATGCCCAAAGAAACTATTGAAACTACCCCAACCAAAACAGATTATACTAACCATAATACCACAACCCCACTGACATTACTGAGGAAACAATGGTGCCCAGGACATCAGAGTGTATACATCATCCACCCACTCTTTTGGACTTGTAACAATAGCAGTAATTTAAAGAGAATGTGATATTTTCCTTTTTGTTTTTTTGTTGACAAGGGGCATAGTCCAACACCTCTGCCACTGTAGTAGACTATTCCCGTCTTGAATTTTATTTATAATATAGCAGTTTTTATTTTCTCTTTCTGTCGAGTATGTAACAGATTTTGTTAGAATAAAACCTTTAAGGCCTTCTTTATTTTCTCTACAAGTGCTTTTGTATTTTTAGCTATTTGATAAATACTGGTATGTGACGTGGTGTTGAATTTATTTTTCTTAATTTTCAATTGACTTGGACGTGGTGGTAAAGAAGTGGGAGTTCTGTTAACAGTTGTAAAAAATGTAAAAAAGGTTTTTACAAGGATTTTCTAAAAAAAAAAAAAGATATTAAAAATAACTTCATTTGTGAATAAGCCTTGAAAGGCTCATTAAAATCTGACAATTATCCTATTTTTGCAAGAATTTTCAAATCAGACATTGAAATTTCCTATTCTAAATTAACCCGCCAATTCAAGGAAATGAAAATTTTTTATCAAGAGGCTGTTTTCGGGATTTGTTTTTTGTGCAACTTTCATGTCACTTGACAGGTGACTAAAGACATTTGCATGATGTTTAGATAGCTTACGTGAGGATAATTCCTTCTATGGAAGGAGAGAAGTGAAGTTATTTAGATTTAAGTGAACAAATTATTTACCTTGTTATTTTTAAGGAAAACTTTCAGCGTTCAATTTTTTTTTTTGTACTTAGCTTTCACCTTTACATTTACGATGCTTTATGGAAAATATATTATAAAGAAATTAAAATAAGACTGTTAAGAGTGAGATTAAATTTCATAAGAAAGGTATCTAATTAAGTTATAGGTACCTTTCTTATGAAAGGTTATCAGAAGTGTACATGAAATACTATAATTTTATGTACATTTATTACATCTTACTGTGTTATTTGTATTTCCATTCATTTTATTATTAATTTTGATATTTCATTTATGGAAAAATGCTGTAACTGAAATTAATATAAAAATAAGATCATATAAATTTCATAAGATGATACTGATACTTGTAGGCTGATACTTGTAGGTACCATTCTCAGTTAAAAATTGAAAAATCAAATTAACTTCTCCACACGTGTTTCACAAAAGTAAAGGCCTTAACAGTGTAGAACAATGCTTAACTCAATGCAACTTAATTGTATTCTGGTTGGTCTTCTGTACTTTATAATTACAGCCCGATTATAAACACAAAATTACATTTTTTAATTACTGCGGATCTTCTGATTAGTCAAAATGATACAATTTACAACGCGCTAAAAAAAGATCTATCTCATAAGGAGACTTAGGGAAGCAGATGCAGCTTTTAACTAATTTTATAATATTTTAAGAACTTAAATGTGAAAATCTATTATAATTAAAGAAATAACATATAATTGTATTAAAAATTCATTTTTCATCGAAAAATTTTTTTGCTTTCAGAAAATATTGTGCATATTCATAAAAACAACTAGAAGCAAATAAAAGCATTTGAAATTAAATAATATCTTTGTTTTATTGAGTTTTGTATGTTACAATTCAGAGCTGACTTTCGGGGGGGGGGGTAATTAAAAAAAATTATTTACATTCCTCAAAGCCTTGTGCTTTTAACTATTGTAATCACTAAACTGGATTCGATCGAATTTCTAGAGTTTTCATAAAATTAGTTGGGGTTTGAATATAAAAAAAAATATTTCTGCCATGAATAAAAACAAAAAAAAAAAAACTACATATTTATAATAATTTCCATCATCTATGAATACTAGTTTCTGAAAGTTTCATTAGCATCCGACAATTATTTTTATTTTTGCAAGATTTTCCAAATTAATGTGTGTCATACAAAAAAAAAAAAAAAAAAGTGCTAAAAATTGTATGTTATTTTACTAGTTCCGGTGATACAAAGAGAAACAATGTTTTTTTTAATCAAAATTTAGAATGTTCTGAAAAGGAAAAAATTTTTAAAAATAATTAAAAAATCTTTGGTCTGTCCTCTTCATAATAACAAACATTTAGACGATAAAATTTTGTTTTCAAGTTTAGCGTCTTTTTCATCATGCTATGCTCTTTTTTAGCGATCTCATACAGTTACCTATGTTTAGGAGGAGTGGTTTTCCGGTTCTTTTAAAACTAAAAGTCTTCTCAAATTCTTTCATTCACAGTAGGACGCCCCTTTCTTGTGTCAGAGTGGTATTACCTTGTTTGAGATGATAAAGAAATCATATTCCGAATGTTTATTTACTGTTTTTTCCCTTAAAAAAGGCAATAAATTTTTAATACGTTACTAAGAACCATATCCAACATTTCAAAACCACAAAATTTGTCCCAGAAGAAGTGTGTACTTTTAAATAAAAACTATAATAGAATTGGGTCAAACACAATTTTCCCTCATGTTGTGTATTTCACAATGTAGATGTCAGCTTTTGATTAAAAACTTAATTATAGTGGAACAACATTTATTACAAACTTAGCAATCAATCAACAGTGCAACACTCACCAGTGAATCACAAGTAATCTCACTTTAGTTTACATTATTAAATGTTAATTTGACAGTTTAACATCGGCTTATTTCCAAATAACTTCGATTGCACTTTACTTGTTTTTGGACACATTTCCGTGTGTGTACACCACAAAGTAAAAACAGCATTCCTTCGTGTGATGTACGGTCATATACGGTAAACAAACAGTAAAAAAAACAACAACTTAGGACGGCATTTAAGTTCACGTGATAACTAACGAGATTTCATAAATTACATAATTAAAACTTGTCAACTTGTTATACGTTTCGTTGTTGTTTAAAAATTGTTCATCCCAGTTGTCCTGAACGCATTCACATTCATTTCAGTACCTCATCTTTTCAGGTTCAAATTATCAATTTCTATCGGAAATTTTAACACTTACCACATATAATGAGGTGTATATTTTAAGGGATTCTTTAAGGCTGACTTTGGCAATATCTTTGATGGCATGTCCACAAAAAGGAGTCCAAGTGTGTCCAATTTCGTAGCAGCTGTACGAAAGTGTCACAGGTTTACTGTACGTCGCCATTTTAACCTTTGACATCTGATTTTCAACCAATGATATGCCACCTTGTATTCAGTCTGACTATTAGCAGGTAATGAGCGTCTGTGTATACAATTATTGTTTCGTCTATGAAAGTTGACAAAAATGAATATAATCGTAGGTATCACAGATGAAAATTTCAAACAGGTACTAGGTGTTATCTGATTGCATCTTCTTAATCTACACATGTTTAAAGAAACTTACCAGTTTTTATTTAATTAAAATATCTCAAACCGTTTAATTTTGGCAGATTTAGTTTTATTTTTACACATGTGCTCGACTTAGCCATTTTTTTGTCTATTATGAATTAGGACAAAATACCATATTTAGACTCCTATATTTTAAAAAGCAATTAAGAACAATAGTTAAAATTATACTAGCTTGTTATGTACATAACAAAGAAATTAATAATAAAATTACAGATAGTATCACAGCATATTTCTTAAATAAATTCAGTCTGAATATGCAAATTTTATAAATTAAAACTTCTGCAACGACGTGCAAACAACTCATAACATGAGGTTTGACATTTCATAAAACTGGAAATAAGATCCGCATTCATCCCAAATTTCAAATATCACATTATGACTATAGTAACATACCTAATTTTCGGGGGAGTGATAGAATGGATATATTCTGGATTATTCCAATTCAAAATTTTTAAAAAATTGCTTTTTAACCTTTTGTCGCAAGGTATTTGAAAGGCGGATTTTAGACTTGCTTGAATTATGTCATAAAATGAATACTTCTTACACTAGAAACACAAAATTTCATATCTAGCCATTTCTGGGGAGCTCTTTCCATTTATCATGGTTAAAATGACCTAAAATCAACAGATTACAATGTATATGGAGCAAATGCTGAACAAGAAGTCCTGACTCAACATGTACAATTTCTGGACTGTAGAGAGAGAAGCTTAACACACGCCAAGCAATACCCACCAATGATTACTAATAATCCGTATGAAATAAATATTACTAAGAAATAACAATAAATTAGGAAAATGAATATTAAATATAAATTTGTATCTAGAGAGCAATAAATCGTAACTAAAATCCATTCATTATATAATTTAAAAAGTAAGAAAATTGTTTGAAGGGGTAACTTTGAACAAAATGTTACTTGGTAACTGAAATGCTGATAATTATTGTGAGAATACTGTAAAAACATAAAAGACATTCTAGAATTTTTTTGTAGAATGTTTTTTTATCTCATTCTTTGAATATGAACATTTTTCGATCAATAAGTCCTACTTTTTTTGTGATTTGAATCTAAGCGTAAAGTAAACAAATCGATTTTTGTTTCATATTTTTATGACGAAAACGGTTTTTAAATCCCATTTACATTTAACATATCATAGAAAATTAATATTTAAAACAAATTCTTAAAAATTTCCTTGAAAATTTCGTCCATAGAAAACATGCTGGTCGATTCTTTTTTGTCCGTGTTGACGCTGTGTATTGAGTCTCGCGTGGAGTTGAAATGATGGCCGAGCGCGTCGCACTTGGTTACACATAATCGCACACGCGCAAAATGAGACTATCGTTTCATATTTGATTTTGATTGACTTTCATAGATTATTAAATGAGCGTTTTAATGATATATTTTATGTGTTTTTATTTTTACAAGAAGCATTTAAATTTTACGATCAAACTTTTCATTTGAATTGTTTACAAACTTCTTTTTAAAATTAAAAAGTATAAAATATATGAAAATGAAGCATAAAATGTTAACTTTCAAACTAACGTGTTACCAAAATTGTAATAAACCCTACGGAGTGCGCATATTACAAAATTTGAGGAAGTCTAAACTGCGTCAGTGAAAAAAATGGTCAAAATTTTACGAAATCACCAAATGTCTCTATTTTCAAACTGTAATGTTCATCGCACACTGTAGTACATATAAAAATAAATAAGATAGAAACAAAGTTCATGAAATAAGCTTTTATTTGTTATAGCATTATGTTTTTATGGAGATATTGAATGAAATAACACGGCGAGTTGAATATATGCATTTTTTAGTGTTTAGTTAAGAATTTCATCGGCTGGAAGCTGAGTGTTGGGATACCTACTAATTGGCTTTCGATAAAATGTTTTTGGCATTTGAAAGTTAAATAAAAAAAATGTAACACTTATCTGTCGTAATTTATCAGTTAATCGTCCCCACTTCTTCAGCAAAAAGGAAGATTTAAAAAAATGATGTAATTTATTTTTCACACTGATTTCTGAAGTAGTGCAAAAGAAAACAAAAAGGAAAAATAATACTTTACCCACTGCTCGATGTACACTGATTTAGCGGAGTGTAATCTTTCCCCACGCTCCCATAAATGCAACCCACACCCACCTAATAAATTTTCCTCTCTCGTGGTTTCTACTTACTCTCGTTTTCTCCTAGTTGCCCGTTCGCATGAAAGAAGGTAAGTTTATATAACTTTCTTTCACATCACTATTTCTTTAAGAAAAAAGGTACTGCCTGTTAATGTTAAGATTGGATTATGCAGTTTTGCCGCAGTTATAAAATCACCGTTATTTCTTTTGCTGTTGTAACTGTAATGGACATGGCCTATCTCCCGGGGGAAAAAAGGTACAAATTCACTTGTGCCATACACGGTCTTGTAAATTACCTAGTGCCTTAGAGGACTAATAAATGCCTGTAGCTGGGCGTGAAAAAAATCTGCATAACTGACTGTGGCACACATAAAAGTCGGCAGATTTTTTCTTAGGCTCCACGCATCAGGTCCGGCCTACAAAGGGAGCTCCAGGAGTGGCCAATCGCAAACGTTCCCGCCGGAAAAGAGATGCTCATGAGGACTACCAGACCTGCTTCGCCGCAGTTCCGTTCAACAGAACAGGCCTACCAACTACTCCAATCCGACAACACATCGTTGCCTGTGAAAACCACTGCCGTCACCTCGACGCGTTTACAAGGCATTCCATTCGCAGTCTTCAATGTAGCCCCGTTCAACAGAACAGGCCTACCATCCATGTCAATCCGACAACACATCGTCGACTGGGCAACCCACCGCTGTCACCTCGGCCTACTCGACGCCTTTACAAGGCATTCCCTTGCAGTTGTCACCGCGGCCCCGTTCCATAGAACATGTCTACCAACCAACGAAAACGACCTACCCCCGTGACGTCGATCAACCAAACGTGCACCGACCATATCCTGTGAATTCAGCCAGGCCAGCACAAGAAATAGGTCAACCCCCAGCGTTTCCCTTACACTCGACCGCTATCCTGACGACTGGCCACTAAAACGGACATTCCCACCTATCTTTCATGACTGTACGACATACAAACAATAAACATTGTTCAAAATTTAATCCTCGTTATTCCTTTCTCTCGCTACCAAACGCTTATTATAACATTATTATTAAGAGGAAAAACCAAAGTATTTTTTTTATTATTTTATTACATTTTTTAATCCTTTCTAGCACGTCCGAAATTTTGGTCAAAAATCTTATTTTTGCGTTAACGGTCAACATAATATTTACGATTAGTAAATAGTAATTACTATTATTTACGATTAGTAATTTACGATTAGCCTTTTTTCAGGTGAAAAACGCATTGATTTAGAAATTCTTGAAAAAATTAAATTGTCGGATTTTTAATAAAACTTTCAGGACTTATTTACAAATGAATGAAGTTATTTTTTAAATTCTTTTTAGAAGATCGGTGTAAATAGTTTTTTTACACATGTTACCCCACCCCCACTTATTTAATTTCATGAAATTTCGAAAAATTAAATTTAAATCTCAAAATTGTTTTTATGAGTTAAAATCAAGACTTCTTGAAGAATGTAAATCAGTAATTTTTTTCAAACTACTACAAATTTCCGGAAAATCTGGTCTGAATTGCAAAATAAAAAATGCAATAAAACAATGACATTATTTCATTACAAAAGATTTTAATTGCTTTTATAAATAAGATTTATTAAGGACATTTGGCTTAAGAAAATAAATTTTCGATTAATTTTTACAAGAATTTTTTTTCATTTTGTTTTAAATTTTAATTATATTGATTTAGATCATTTAAAATTCTGCATTACTTTAATCCGGTTAGGTGGTATTTTTATTAAGTGAAAGTTATATTTACAAATCTAAAATTAAAAAGCTTAATAATGTCGTTTTGCACCAAAATTTTTTAAATAACTTTTAAATTTTTTAGTTTCGAAACATTCCCATTTTCGTAACTATGGATGTCCGTCATGTGTTTTAAGAGTTTTTCCTGAAAAATTTGGCCGTCTGCAATTCTTTCATAATTCATTTCTGTATTTCATCGTGTTTACATTATATAAAGACGTCGTATGCCCTTTTAAATTTTTTTAAATTGCTATTTCACTAAATATTTTTATTTTATGTATTTATTTTAGTGTGGGTCATATGTTGCGGGGCCGATAAGGATGTTGCCCCCGCAAGCTTTTTTGAAGAAAGGTGTGAACAGCCAAGACAATGAGGGGACAAAGGCAGAGGTTTAAAAATAACAAACGTCGATTTTTATTTATCCAAAATGTACAAGAGTGTACTGTCTGGAGAGATATGTTTGTATCGGTATCGGGTCCGGTATGACTGGTTTCCTTCAGGAGAAGCTGATTCGGTTGTATCGGCAAAACGAGTGTAGAGTTGTCAGCAGCGGTAGCTGGTCAACTGCCGGATTGGAGAATTGTCGGTGGCAGTAGCAGGTTGATTGATGACCCACCAAGATACGTTGGGTCGGTCAGGATGAGTCCCTAAACAGGGCCGAGTCAGTGTAATGATACGACTCCCAGGGCTGATCAACCGCGGAGACGGGATCGCGCCGAAGGGTAACACTTGACGAAGGCGAAATCCCTAAACAGGGCCGAGTCAGAGTAGTGATACGACTTCCAGTGCAGATCAACCGCGGAGGTAGTGTACTGGTATTTATTGTACATAAAAATACAATTATAGCACAAGGTCGAAAAAAAGAAAGGGTTAAGGCTGATCTTCACTATCTATGTTATATCTAGCTAATCCGATTCACGACCCATTCACTCATTACAATTTCCGCATTCACCATAAAAACTCGTCCGTTACCAATCGATCCTCCATGCACCATAATACTGCATTCTCTCAAGGGGAACCTACAAAACGCCCCCCATCCATAAAAATTTAATGATAATAAATTATTATATTTAAAAATCTAATCATGACGAATGAGAGGGGAGGGAGATGAACCCAATAACAAACTAAATGTAAACACAAAGCAAACTAAACATACAGGGGTTGGACAAAATAATTGGAACAGTTGCAAAATCCACTCCTATATTTCAAAGACCTATTATATTAAGAACTTTAACTAAAACTTCGTAATTGCTGGTTATATCTATTGTAAATACGTTTATTTATCTAATTTACTGTCTTTGTCTTATTTATTTTTATAATTTAGTAAAATTTAAGCTAAATGCGTGACCTTTCCGAGTTCGAAAAAGAGCAAATTGTTGGAGCTCGTATGGCAGGAGCCTCGATCACTAAGGTTGCTGAACTGTTTGGTTTTTCAAGAGCTACCATATCAAGAACTATGATGCAATTCGAGAAACAGGGCAAAACCTCTAGCAACCGTAGCAATTCGAGCCGGACTTGCAAACTTACTGACAGGGACTAACGTGCATTGAAATGCAATGTGGCAAAAAATCATCGGACAAATGCGGCCAAAGTGACTGCTGAGTTGAATAACCATCTGAATAGTTCAGTTTCTACTAAAACTGTTCGTTGTGAGTTCCTTAAGGCTGCATATCATTCAAAAGAGGTTGAAGTGGTGCAGATATCACAATGCCTGGTCTGCAGACCAATGGAAGCAAGTCATATTCTCAAACAAGTCCAGTTTTTATCTTTTCCCAACTTCAGGGCGAGTTTATGTGTGGAGGCAGTCCAAAGAAGCTTACAACCCTGACTGCCTTCTTCCAACAGTGAAGCATGAAGGTGGATAAGGTATATTTTGGGCCGCCATATCATGGAAATGTCTCAGTCCAATAGTTGCCTTGCATGGTAGAATCAACAGCAAAGATTACCTGAACATTTTAGGAGATCATGTTCATCCAATGGCCGAGACTTTATTCCCTGATGGTGACTGTATCTTCCAAAACGATAATGCTCCAATACATACAGCTCGAGTGGTTAAGAATTGGTATGAAGAGCATGAAAGTGAGCTAGAACACATGGAGTGGCCTCCCCAATCTCAAGATATCAATATTATTGAACATTTGTGGTGCATTTTGGAGCAACAAATTAGGAGCCGCTATCCTCCACCGTCGTAAAGAGCTGGAGAAGGTTTTAATGGAAGAATGACTGAAAATTCCTCTGGATGAAGTCGGGAAGCTGTATGATTCCATTCCTAGACGTATTAAAGCTGTCTGTGAGGCTAAAGGAGGACCAACTCCATATTGAATAAATTTTCTTTGAATTTAACAAGTGTTCCAATTATTTTGTCCAACCCCTGTAACTGATGTTAGTAAGGCCCGTCCAAGCCTCAAAAAGGAGAGGCCGCTGTATTCTGCCCATTGAACACAATCAAGAGGCTCTCTCGCTAAGGGAATGGGAAAAGGAGAAAATATAGACGGACATGGGAAATCTAAAAGCTGACCCAGTCAAGATAAAAGGGGGCCAAAACAAACTGGAGAGGTTGGGAATCTCAACTTTGATCATAACCAAAGATGCAGCCGGGAACAGGCCAGGAACAAAACTTACACACATTAACAAGGTACACAAAAGCTTGTCTAACCTAACCAAGGGGAGGGCTCCAGAGGAGTCCACCCCGATGTGACATCGGTTGACCTAAAAGAGAAAATCAAGGCTAGCCCCCTTCACACAAACCAAGCTCGCCTCACTTACCCACCACTGTCGAATGCAAGCGTTTTCTATCAGTTTTAATCTTCATCTTGAGCTGATGCTCAAAGAATCGGATTAGATCCTGATGAGAAAGACGATTGCCTCCCAAGACTTCCTCCTGTTGCGTCGTCCAAATCATCATTTGGGCCGTGGCCAGCAGCGTTAGAAACACCATTCGTTTCACCCCAGAATACGTGGGCGACACATTGTCACACGCGTATGCGCGATCAATGAGCACGTGTTGTTCGGGAGCGAGGCGAGCCGTCAACTCGCCGACTTAGTCCCATAAGGAGCGGACCCGGGAACAGTGGTAGAAGGAGTGCGAAGCCGTTTCAGTCTGGCAAATCCACCAAGCCCCATATGAAGACCATGTTATTGAGAGGCAGCCGATTCCGAGCCAATCGCCAGATAAGCGAAAACTCAGAGTTACGTGGGGACCTGATTATTTCCATTCAGGCCGCTGTTCTAAGCTGGTTTTATCTTCTCTAAGATGGTCATAGCTTGTCTAAGCTGTTCAGATCTTCTTACCCTGATCTTAGCTTGTCATAGGTTGTCTAAGCTGGTTAGAGCTTGTTTTAGCTCGTCAACTCGGTCATCGCTACAGAACAGATGTTATGGAATAAGACCGAAGATTGCGTTCACGCAACGGAGAGAGGTGGGGGTGAAGGGCTACGGCACGGAACAGATACTACAACCTTAGCATTCAACTCCGACGGAAAGTTCTTCCTCCTCCCTATTCCCGAGATTTAACTTGACACCGCTCCACTGAGACAGGTTTTTAACGCGGGGAACTGTGTTTCAACTCAGGCTGCTGTTCTAAGTTTGTCTTAGTTTGTCTAAACTGGTAAGAGCTTGTCTAAGCTGGTAAGAGCTTGTCTAAGCTGGTAGGAGCTTGTCTAAGATAGTCATAGCCGGTCGTACTACCGCTACGGGACAGATGTTACGGAACAGGACCGAAGATTCTGTTCCCGCAACTGAGTGGGTAATGAAGGTCTCCGGCACGCAACAGATGCTACAACCGCAGCATCTACTCCGACGAGAAGTTCTTCCTCCTCTCCCTTCCCGGGATTTACTTTGCCCTCCTCCTCCACTGAGACAGGTTCTGGCAAATGGTCGGGTTAAAACGTGAGGCCACTAGTCTTAGTTGGCCATAGCTTGAGCAAAATTCTGAGGCCATTATGGCAGTTAGTGAAATTAACCCACTGTATAACGAAGGGGACCAAATCGAGTCGGCTTGTAAATAGAGCGGAATTACCTCACAAGAAAGAAAATTTAATTTGGCAGTTTCAAAGCTAATTTGCGAGGCCGCCCACGAAGTTATAGAAATAATCCTTATTACACTTTAAGGAACAAACTAATTGCGAGTACTTCTATCTCTCAAGGGAATAAACTGTCCAAACTTCTCAATGAGGAAATCACAAGAGACAACAAACCATCGCCATTCTTATGCCGCCTGCAGCGTTTACCCGGAGAAAGAACAGACGACAACTTAATGAGACATATTTTATTCCAGCGACCCCCTCCTACTTTTCATACGGTCTTAGACTCTGTACGGAGGGATACACCCATAGGGAAGTTGGCGGAGATCACCGATAACATCGCGGACGTAACTTCCGCCCACATGGTGTCAACTCAAAAGCTGGCATCTGGAATTCGGAGTCAGACCACTTAGTTAAAATTTTAGAAGCACAAAAGTGGTTAGAAACAAAAATAAATGAATTAATCAGAAGAATGAATGAATTAACGTGCTACTAGTAGAGATCGCTTCTCCCGTCGACAAATGGAAAGGATTAAATACCCTCTGTGTCAGTTATACGGGAAGTATGGGGATAAAGCCTATCAGTGTAAGCCACCTTATTCGTTCAAGTCGAACCAGGGAAAAGACTAAGCTGGCAACCGAAGTCGACCAGGTGCGTCAGCGTGGTGGAAGTCCGTCGCCTATTAATTATGTCTGACCGCACTACTGGTATCCGTTTTCTGGTGAACAGTGGCGCACAAATTTTGGTAATACCTGCTAATAAAGAGGACAGATTAAAGGAGTCTCAGAAACTTACCTTTTAAGCCGTTAACAAATCGCTTATCCAGACTTACGGCCACATCTGCCTCACATTGAAATTAGGCCTAAGAAGAAATTTCACACATCTTCTTTTTATTGTAGCAGATGTAGAGAAAGCTATATTGGGTGCTGATTTTTTGCATAAATATGGCCTCCTTATTGATATCAAAAGACGTTGTTTGATAGATCCTGAGATTAATATTAAATCACCAAGATCTATTCACAATATTATCCCACTATGACTCATCGTGGCAAACACGGAGGACAACCCTGAATTTTGCGAACTTTTAAAAATGTTCGAGGGTATCACAAAGCCGTCCTTGCATAGGGAAACATTACCTCACACAGTTAAATACCATATTGCCACCAGTACACACCCCAGTTTACAGCCTCCCTTAGCGGTTGGCACCGGAAAAATTGAGGTCAGCAAAAGAGGAATTTAGCCAAATGATAGAATTAGGAATAATACGTCCATCAAAAAGTAACTGGGCTTCGCTATTACACCATGTACCTAAAGGTAGAGGAAATTGGCGTGCATGTGGTGATTATAGGGCACTAAATGCTGTTACAAAACCAGATCGTTACGCTATATCCCCGATGCACGACATAAGAGCCATTGTGCAAGGAAAGAAGTTATTTATTAAATTAGACCTTATTAGGGCATACCATCAAATCACAGTCGAGCCTGAGCATATTCCGAAGACTGCGATAACTACTACTTTCGGGTTGTTCGAGTTCTTGCGTGTCCCATTCGATTTAAGGAACGTAGCACAGTCCTTCCAGAGATTTATTGATCATGGTCTAGATTTTACCTGTGCTTACATTGATGATGTACATATAGCCAGTTCCCCTATGGAGGAGCATATACAGAAATTACTACTTGTGTTCGAGCGATTTGAGAAATTTGGTTTTGTTATCAACCCTGTAGCGTGTGAATTTGGAAAATAGGAAGTGATTTTCTTAGGCCGCCACATCAGCTCTGCTGGAATTTTCCCTTTTCCATCTAAAGTGGAAGCTATTTCACAATTTCCCCCCATCTGATAGCATGAAAAGTTTGCGCCAATTATTAGGGATGGTAAATTTTTCCCGTCGATTCATATTCAGCTGTGCGCAGATAGTCAAAATTTTGACGGATATTTTAACAAATGTCAAAAATTGTGACATAGTTCTGTCGAAGCATACCATGGAAGCATTTTACAGAATTAAATCAGTATTGTCCCATGTAGTGAAATTATCTCATATTGTTTTAGGCAATGAGTTGTGTTTGGCGGTCGACGCCTCTTCTGTTGGTGTTGTATTGCAACAGAAAAGCGATGGCCAGTGAAAACCAATTTCTTTTTTCTCTAGAAAACTGTCACCAACAGAAGTCAGGTACAACACATTTGGACGGGAGAACTTGGCTGCTTATGCAGCGGTTCGCTATTTTTGACATTTGCTGGAAAGGCGAACTTTCTTCATACAGACCATAATGCCTTACTTGAGGCGTATCAGTCAACATCAGACAAATGCACCACGTGAAACCAGACATCTGGATTATCTGATGCAGTTTACATCAGATATACGTTTTATCAAAGGAACCGAAAACATCCCTGCAGTCACAATGTGCCGCGGTATTAATGCTTTCCTGTTAGATCCATGCATGGAATACAGTTGATGGTGGAAAGACAATCAAAGGACCAACAACTTCAAAACCTTCTTCGGAACAATTCCCGTCTCTGGATGAGTGATTCGCTTATGTGTAGATCAGTTCTCTTAATGGTGTGAAGCGCTTCCCATGTCAGACATTGCAGCAGACACTACAGCAAAGACTTATATCCGGGTGGATAGCCCGTTTCGGTGTCCCGGTTGTCATCATCACAGACAGAGGTCGACAATTTGAGTCTGACCTATTCAAACAGTTGGTGAAATTTTTAGGATGCAAGAGAATTAGGACCAATGCATATCATCCAGAAGCCAATGGTTTGGCGGAAAGGATTCGCCGAATATTAAAATCAGCCCCGAGAATATTGACCACCCAGTCAAAATGGCTGGAACATCTACCATTAGTTCTCCCTTGACTACATACAGCTGTAAAAAAAGAATACAATGTTCACCTGCTGAAATGGTGTATAGCACCACACTAAGACTCTCTGGACAGTTTTTCCTTCGGCCTCAACAAAAAGAATTGGACATCACCTCCTTTGTTGTCCAGCTGAGGGACAGAATGGCCAATTGGGCCTACAAATCACTTACACAGAGTAAAATACCTATATACATACCTAAACTCCTGCAAACATGCACACACGTTTTTGTGCGCGACTCGGCCAAAACAAATGCGTTGCAGCCACCATACAGAGGGCTATTCAAGATCCTGAAGCGACATACTGAACATTTTACTGTGTGCATTAATAATGCAAACCAAAGTATTAGTTTGGACAGGCTGAAGCCAGCATTTTTGGATGCAACGTGGTTGGATAGGGATACTCCAATCACTCCTATATTTCCAGTCCACGAGATTTACGAAAGCAAACAGTGACCAAGTCTGGATGCCATATTAAATGGCCCAGGCGTTTCTTATCTTAGTTTTCTGGTTTGTTCATTTTTTCATATGAACTCTTACGTGATGCTAACACAGAGGACATTTTATACTATTGGCTGGACATAGTGCAAACATTGTGACACTTTTAATATACATTGCATGCATATTCATTTGTATACTTTAATTTCTATAAAGTATATTCCCCCATTTCTATTATATCAACAACAAGCAGAATTAAAATAACTGCTTATGGCAGGTTCTAGAACCTATTTAGGGAGAGGATATCTGTTGAGTTACAAATAGCGATTCTCTCCCTTTTGTTAAGATAGTCACGAGGATCACGTGACGGCCAATGAATGACGCCAGGAGATAGATTTACGAAGGCAGTTGTGATGTAGGGCCCAGAGAAGAAGGACGTCCCTCCCCCAGAGCAGTAGTAGGTCTTACAGGAAAACCACATGGCCTGACGGAGAGAAACCGCCATAACTACAGTTTTCCCTTCGGAAAATATTACAAGTAAGGTCCGCTTTCTTACACACCGTTTGTTGTTGCATATGTTATAATTTCTCTGTGTGGGACACATGTATATGTGTATATATCTAATTGTGTACGACGTAGCATTATAAACCACTCCTAGAACTAAGAATGTTTATTATTCTTTTTCCATTCAGCTATTTCGACCTATCCGTGAAACACGGTATTGTTATATCATGGATATAACAATGCCCATAACGAAAGAAATGTAACCGAGAAAATAAATATTTTTCCTCGCTCTCATTACATTAGTATGTCCTTGGTGGTACATAGAAAAGTTATAATAGAAGTTTTCTTAATGTTTTTTATTTTTTGTTTTTAATAAGAATTTATTCACAAACAGTCCATATTATGCGTTTAAATAATTTTATATTTTTATTAATTCAGTTACAGATTAATTTATTGAAATATTTTTTTCAATAAAATACGACAAAGTTATTTTCAATTGAATCCTGTTAAAATAAAATTAAAATTCTAATATTTTTTTATTTATTAATAATTCAAAATATTTGTTGTATACAATGTAGGTCTTCTTTCAGAGTGTTAGGAATTGATAGAAGGTAGGCTATCTATCCAGTTATAAGGATAAACCATTGTTGTTAATGCAGTTTTTAGTTACTTGTTACAGTGATGATAAGCAGAAATTCGGATATGTTTAACAAAGTAGTTTGACAAATTCCTGGAAGTGTATACTGAAATTGTGTTCCTCGGTCAGTAGTAATCATTGATGGCACTCCATTCATACGGATCCAATTGTTCAGTATAATTTTTGCGATAATCTCTGCAGAAGTATCTCGAATGGGAAAAGCAGCTGGTCCAATATATTGAGCATATAGTTGAAACCATGTGCATTTGGAAGGGTCCCCACAATGTCTATCTGCAAATGAGTGAATTTACAAATGGGTCATTTTGTGTGCTTCCCGATTTTGTTTTTGACACTGAATGTATTGTTAGACATGTTCGGTCATACAAAACAATCTGTTATCTGCCAGGATATGAATGTAGTTGAAGATTTTCTTACATAACACCGGCAGTATATATGGTAACCTTTTTTCATATCACATAAGAAAGTTGAATGTCCAAAAGGTATGATGGTTATGCTTTCAAGCTTTCTTTTTGTTCTTCAGCGACATTCTTGTAGCTTGAGGTTTCCGTATTTATTGATGATGTAGATGTACGGGAAATTGCTTCTGCTACGATATTTTCTTCACCTTTTATGTACCGTATGTCTGAAATGAATTGAGAAATGTAATCAAGAATGTCCCGTTTCACGTGGCGAATATTTGTCAAGGGGAATAAGTGAGTGGTCTATGTGCTGTGAATTCCCCTTCCTAAAATATAACGGAAGTGTCGGATAGGTAGATGCTAAGAAGTTCATTCGATCATGTGCTATATTTCCTTTGTGAAGAATTCAACTTGAGAGAGAAAAATGATATGGGTTTGTTTTCCCTGTGTAATAAAATTTTGACATTTTTGTCTTTGATCAGTGTTATCACCAAGTTTCTTCTGTGTAGAAATTCCCTTCAAACTTTGCTTTTATTATCTAGATATCCAGATTACAAATTACTGAGCAGAGAAACACATAGTACCCCAACCAAAAAGACCTCAATGACCTGATCAGAGATCTTGGTCTTACAAAGTTAAATGGCGAACTTTTGACGTCGAGATTCAAGCAGTATAGTTTGTTAGATGAAAGTGTGCACGTCGCAGGTCATAGAAAGTGTCACCAGTGTTTTTCAAACTGTTCACCCATGAATATGGGCTTTGCTTCTGCTACAATGTGACTGGTCTGTTCGAAACAATTGAAATTGTCTGTATCCTCAGGGAGTGACGCTTCTTCATCGACAGCTCATCTAGGAGCCTCAAAGCTGTACTGCTTCATAACAGGGACATGAATCTGGTTCACTTGGTGCAGCTCAAATAGGAATACAGCAGTGTCAGGAAACTTCTAGATGCTTTGAAATATGAAGAGTACAGTTACGATGTTATCGGAGACCTCAAAATGATGGCCTTCCTGATAGGTCTCCAACTTTGACTTTGAGATAGCACCCTACCACAGATGAACCTGGCCACCACGGACCGAATGGGAGCCATTGTTGGACCCCCGGAAAGTATTATTTCCGCCACTGCACTTAAAATTTGGCCTTGTGAAAGAATTTGTCACAGTTTTAGATAAGGAGTCTGCAGCCTTCAAAATTTCCCCCCTAAGCTATCTGCGACAAAAATCAAAGACGGTGTCTTCGTCGGATCACAAATAAAGATCACAGAGTACAAAGAAATTCCCCAAGAAGCTCACTAGGGCGGAGAAACAGCGTGGAATAGCTTTGTCGCAGTGATTCGGGACTTTCTGGGGAATCACAAGACCAAAAATATGTGAAGCTTGTTGAGACCCTGGTGAAGAACTACGACAAAATGGGCTGCAGGATGTCACTCAAATCCCATATCCTTGATGCTCATCTTGAAAAGTTCAGCGAGAACATGGTAGAGTACTCAGGGGAGCAAGGCGAGCACTTCCACCAGGATATACTGGACTTTGAACGCTGCTACCAAGGACCGTATAACGAAAACATGACGATACACTATATTTGGGCGCTAGTCAATGAAAGCAATCTACAGTATAAGCGTAAATCGTGATAAACTACTCACTTCTAAATTTTTGTGGCCTCTCTTGTATAATCTTAGAATAAATAAATGCTACTTTTGAATCATGTTTTTTGTTCCTATTTTACGTGAACAAGAATGTTTACATTTGCCAGTTTTTCCAATCGGAATAGGTAAATTTTAAAAAATATCATTATCCTGGTCACAAAAACAAGGTTTGAAGGAAATATTAGCTATTTTTCATACTTTCTAGGTGTAAGAAAATCGGAAATAACAGTTGCTACCCAAGAACAAAAATCGTGTTGCTCAGAGTAATTTATTATATCATCAACAGCATTCGATGAAGCATCTGTTGTTAAACTGAGTACCGCATTCTCATTATCACGTAGATAATTTAGTTTTACATATTTTCCGAGATTTTCTTTAGCTTCATGAAAAGCATCTAAAGCAGGACCGTGTAGTTAAATTTGCATGTATTGGGCCAAGGAGGTAAACTGACAGAATTCATAGGGAACTTTCTAAAAATCGAAATTTTCAAGTCCGAAATGTTAAAGAAAAGGAACAAATTATACTTATAATCTGAGACAGTTGAAATTTCGTTGAGGAAAGGGGACTTGGAAAATCTAACACTCACAGGACACGTTGAGGTAAAGAGGGACAGAAACAAACAGTGAATGACCTCTTTAATGTGTTTGTAGGAATGGATGGTAAAGGGAGAACAAAGGGGGACAGTAAAGAGTCGAATGTTGTTTAGATATACAGAGAGTTGTGGAGTCGGTCATTAAGGGATACTGCATATAAAATTTAATACTATAATTAAATAAAAGAAAATCTAAGAAAAAAGAAAAAGGAGGAAACTAAGTTTGCAATTGTGGTGAAAATAAAGGAACTCTCTAATCTTTCCCTGACTTTCCAGGACTGATTGATTTCCCCCTGTTTTCGTCTTTCTCTCTTTACGAGGTAGTCGGCCATTTTCTTCTTACGGTTCGCTACTGGAGTAGATTTCTAGTGGAATAAAGCTTCACTCAAGTTATATGGACTCAGCCTTGTTTCACTTCCTCTCAAACTCTTTTTACAATAATTTATTCCACTAGAAATAATCTATCAGGATGGAGAAATACCTTAAGCCAGAACGTCTAGATCTAGACACGAATAAACCTGACTCAGCCGACACATGGCGACATTGGAAAAGATCCTTCCAAATCTTTCTCGAAGCGGCCGGCGAAACACAACAACAGACTCCACTGACAGACAGACTGAAACTGAATCTATTTATCAACCTTGTCTCTCCAGCTATCTTTAAACACATCTCCGACGTGGACGATTACGATTCAGCCACGGACGTTCTGGAAGGAGTGTTTGTGCAGCCTAGAAATACCATCTTCTGTAGGCATCTGCTGGCTACTCGTCGTCAACAAACTGACGAGGGTGTAGACCAGTATTTGCAAACTTTAAAGAAACTCGCGAAGGATTGCGAGTTCCAGGCTGTTACAACAATACAGGCGAGAGACGAATACATACGAGACGCTTTTATAAACGGAATTTCGTCTAATCACACCAGAAAACGACTCCTGGAAAACAAACACTAGAACAGAACTCACTAAACGCATCTGTCTCTACTGTTCAAACTGAGGTAACTGACGATGACGATCAGTCTTGGTGCTATGAGGAACATACCGTGGCCGCCATTTCTGGACAAAAATGCTTCTTCTGTGGGAATCAGAGACATGATAGAATTAGATGCCCTGCCCGAAACTCAATTTGCAAAAATTGCAAAAAGAAAGGACATTTTGCTCGTGTCTGCAGATCATCTACAGCGGCTGCTATCAACCACGGTGAGTCTATTCTCGTGTCTTCCATCTTATAATTTCTCAGAGAGTCTATCTTGCTCGACATTGCGTAAAAAAATCAAAGGCAAGTCTCTAAAAATACTTGTTGATACTGGCAGTTCAGAAAATTTTATTAATTCTAACGAGGTTAAAAGGCTCGGATTAGCAATCTTGCCAAGTTCAGAAAGAATTTTTATGGCTAGCAGTTCCCATTCATCCTCTACTCTTGGACATTGTATAGTATCCCTCAATCTAAGCGGTAGAGAGTACCGTAATGTCAAGTTGTCCGTTATGGCTAACTTATGCCGTGATGTCATTCTTGCATTCGTCAGCATTCTTCGGTAAAAATACCTTTCGGGGGATTGCTTCCACCTCTCACTGTTTGTGGAATAACTGCAATTAATAATGTCCCTTACCCCTCTCTGTTTGCGAATCTAACTTCTGATTGTCATCCAATAGCAGTAAAATCCAGGAGATATAGCTGACGCTAAATTCATTCATTCAGAAATATCGCGTATGCTGAAGGAAGGAATTATAGAGCCTTCTCAATCGCGATGGCGAACCCAAACACTGGTAGTGTCTCCTGAAAATCACAAGAAGAGACTCGTCGTAGATTATTCCCAGACGATAAATCGGTTCACTCTTCTGGATGCTTATCCACTTCCTCGGATAGAGGACATGGTAAATGAGATTGCCTGTGATCAGGTATTTAGCACTCTTGATCTAACCAGTGCCTATCACCAGGTTGCCATCAAGCCAGAAGAACGAAAATATACTGCCTTCGAAGCTGCTGGGTCTCTGTACCAATTTTGTCGAATCCCTTTTGGAGTGACCAATGGAGTAGCAAGTTTCCAGCGAGTCATTGATGGCATTATCAGGCGAGGGGAACCTACGCCTATATCGACAACGTTACTATCTGTGGTCATAACCCGGCAGAACATGACAAAAATCTAAAGAAATTTATGAATAATGTGGCAAAGTACGGCCTAACACTGAATAAAAGCAAATGTCATTATTCACTTAGTTCGGTTGACTTGCTTGGGTATACTATAAGCATGGGTTCAATAAAACCTGACCCTGACAGACTCAAAGGATTGGTGGATCTGCCAGTACCTCAAGACCATACCTCTCTCCGACGAACAATGGGGATGTTCTCTCACTATTCTAGGTGGATATCAAATTTCTCCGAAAAATTACATCCCTTAACCAGAGTTGACCATTTTCCTCTCGCTAAAGAACAAACGGATGCCTTCAAGCATCTAAAGGAGGAGATCGCAAAATCGTGCCTGGTGACTATAGACTCTACTCTACCTTTTGAGATTGAGACTGATGCTTCGGAACATGCTATTGCTGCCTCTCTAACCCAAAACCGTCGGCCTGTAGCTTTCTTTTCAAGAACTTTAACTTCTGCCGGAGGCCTATGCAATTGTAGAAGCGATTCTAAAGTGGAGACACATTACTCGGGAGACATTTTAAGCTTATCACAGATCAGAAATCTGTCTCCTTCATGTTCAATCTTAAAAGTAAAAACAAGATAAAAAACGAGAAGATCACAAGATGGAAATTAGAACTTGCCTGTTTCAGTTACGACATAGTATATCGTCCGTGAAAACAAAATGCTGCTGCGGACGCTTTACCACAAATTTGCTCTTCTACCATCTCTGTTAACAAACTACATATCTTGCACAAAGATTTATGTCACCCTGGGGTAACAAGAATGCTGCATTTCGTCAGAAGTAAAAATATGCCATACTCTGTAGATGTAAGAGCAGTAACCAGGTCATGCCAGATGTGTTCCGAGATAAAGCCTAGATTCATCAAAATGCCCCCTCAAACATCCATAAAAGCAAGTCAACCCTTTGAAAGATTAAGTATAGACCTGAAGGGACCTTTACCTTCAAATTCTCACAATCGGTTCATACTTACTGTGGTTGACGAATACTCCCGTTTTCCTTTCGCTTACTCTTGTGCTGATGTCTCAGCAGCGACTGTCAAGAAACATCTAACTAGTTTATTTTCCATTTTTGGAAACCCTTCTTTTGTGCACTCTGATCGTGGTACAGCTTTTATGTCGGACGAATTAAAGGCGTTTCTACTTTCTCGACGCATTGCTACCAGCCGAACAACTGCCTTTAATCCACATGGCAATGGGCAAAGGAACTATAAAATCATGTATTTCATTTCCACCGACTTAAGCCTCATCCAAGTTCAACAAGTGAAATCCATGACAGAGAGTAATATTCAAACAATTAAGAAGACACTTAAAAAAAAACTTATGTTGGTCTTAATTTAGCACTTCAAGTAATCATTCTTTCTGTTTCAGCACACTTTTCGTTGAGCCATTCTTCTTTTGCTTGTCAGCATTTGCTTCTGATCTATTTGTGCAATCTCATATATTATGTACTCTACCTTGCTGTCTCATTTTGATAATGTCGAGGATATTAACCGTCTTCCATACCTTTTTTCCCCTGTCTCGTTTGCTCATGTGACTAAACGTCTTGGGTAATCTTGAAACCAGGTATTGGCTACTATCTGGCCATTTGCGATACACCATTAGACCCATTTTCATCGAAGTTTATTATGGGTTCTTAATCCAAATCAGTCAACTATTTCGCCATATCGCTCTTTCCCTACTTTGGCGTTCAGGTTTCTCATGACGATTATAATTTCCTGCGATTTGCATTGAGCCTTTTATGAAAGTTAACTCCTTACAAACTACGTTCGTTTTCGTTCTGGGTAAGGGATATTATAATGGCATATATGTCATCAATTACATACCACTCCAACAGAAAGTTGTATACTTGCTATGTCAATCTCAGAACAACATATGGCAACTTCAATAGAAACTTTCTTTTTTCAACCACTAGAATCCGGCTTCTAAGCTCCAAATCCCCTAAATGCGTCGATCTATACAGGACCATTTTTGGTCCACAAAATCTTACATGTTGGGCGAGGAGCCCAGTACGAAAATATTCCAAATCTTACCAGGAAAATGACGGGGAGGAAATAAGAGCCACAGTCTTTTTTAGACGATGCTCTACGCATTTACAATCACATATGAAGAGATGGGTACGGACCATTTAACCATTCCATATTGCATCCCAAACGAATCTACTAATAGAAAACAGCAATCAGGCTTTTCCTCTTAAGGCCAATGTACTGATGATGAGGGAGGCTATATAGATGACAGGTATTCATAGTTGGAATAAGAATGATTTTGACAACACCCTATCGACTGTTCTAAGTAAACCATTATAAAAACTATGATCTTGAATTGAAATAAAATGAGTGATGGTATGTACCCTGAATTTATCATAAATATTCAGGATGTAGATTTAATAAATACTAAACACTTCAAATACATCGGTGTGTGGATCAGTTATAACAAGTTTAGTAAAGGAGAAAAGAAAACTAAATATAAGATAGGTTGCTTTAGAAGTAGTTTCCCCCAACACTGCAAATTGCTACAAAACCAAAGCATTAGCCTGTAAACTCGAGTCATGTTCTCAGATAGCTTCGTCAGATCTTGACTTTTATATGGATGCCATGCATGGAGCCAAATCCGTTCAGAAATAACTAAATTGAAGCTTTAATCAAACGGCTTTCTCAGAGCTATAATTATAAATAGCTTTGAGCGTGTGAAGCCTGTAGGTTTTGGTGAAGATCATCATTCTTTGAACCTTGTGGACTGGCGCCACCGAATCTGTAATCTGTATGCAAAGTACAGTACCAAATAACATAAACCACATCACTTGAGGACTTTCAATACCAGCAACAATTAAAATATATATCGTGTGTAACTTGAATAAAAAATAATGATATAGTCAAGATCTTGACGTTTCAAACTACTTCAAGTAATCACCCATCAATACTAGAAAGAGCGATAACAGCTAGTGGGCTTAAGAAACATATTTTCCTGAAAAATTGTTTTAAGAGAAAATTTATAAATTTCAACTGACAGTAGTACTAGCTGCTCGGTCAATAAATGCCAGATTTTTCCTTAGAAGAAAACAACTCATATTACCAGTAATGTTGTCCAGTGTACAATAAACTTTTTCAATTTCTTCTTCCATTTCTTCTGTCGTTATGTATACAAATATAATTTCAGTTTTACTAAAATAATTTTTTCAAAGCACATTTCTTGGTGTCATGATCTCATATGGGTCTTCCCCTCCTCTCATTTTTCTCTCCGCCTTGCATATACGAGCCTGTGCCTGTTGCTGATGAAATATCCATTATTTACCCGCCTAGTATCCCATACGCTTAAAATATTAACCTTCAGATTATTAATTTCCTCTGTAACAGTGTAGGTAGGTTAATCCTGACTTGATATTATTTGAGTGTTGCTATATGGCTATTTTCTAAGCGTAGCTTAGATGTGGCACAAGGCCGAAAGTATGCAGCACCTAGTGAGGATCGAACTCACTTTTCAGTCGTAACTGATCTAGCGAGACAAGCTTGCTAATCATTACACCACGCCGAGTTGCCCTACCCCTTTGCTATATGTATTTGTAGTGTAGGAAGAATCCTTTTTCTGTTTTTTTATATTGAAAACGAAGTGAATTAAACGTACAACAATAATATAAACAATAAAAACTCGAGACACGTGTTAAGATACATAGCAAGAATTTGTATTTTGTAATGTGAATTACAGAATATTGGTATTAAATATGTAAAATGTTCTCAATGTCAGTACTTACTTGGTTTAAAAGTCAGTACTTACTTGGTTTGGTTCTGAGAATTTCGTTTGTGCGGATGCATTTGAAATCGTCTGTTTTCAATCTTCTGGAGTGCTGGCAGATGTGAGTTTCCACTGACTACTACTACATGTCTACTGGTTCCTCCACGTGGTGATAAGGTCGTTTTTGTAATCACGAGGTTAGGATGATACAATATCCTTTTCTATCACCATTGATGGCAAGGTTATTTTTAGAATGATGAAATATTTCTCGGTCATAGGTTGTGTTTGTGATAGTTTCTTCGAGAAAAATCCTATAGGCATTGGGGTTCCATCTATAACCTGATGTAATGCAGCACCTACTGCATATTTGATGCTGTATGTAACCAGCTGGTATTGTGCACATTCTGGTTGAGGGTGAGCTATTGCTGTTAATTCTCCAAGTGTCTTTACTTCATCGAAGAATTTTTCTGAATCATTTAATGTAAATGATCATGTGGGTGTTAATCTCATCCCTTCAGACAAGGGCAAGACTAATTCTGCAAATTTTGGTATTAATTTTTGACAGAATCCAACCATACCCAGGAGTCCGCGAAGCCCTTTTGCATCCTTAGGGTAGTGGAAAGATTTTATTTCTTTTATTTTATTTGGGGTAGGTTTAATGCCTTCTGAATCAATATGAAAGCCTAAGAAATTTAAGGAATTCATAGTGAAAACAGATTTTGAGGTTTTGATATTTTCAAAATTATTCTCATGTAAAATTTTGAACACTGTGTCTATATCATTTTTGTGAGAGGCTTCGTCGTCACTAAAATCAAAATGTCATCTATATATATAAAAACACATTCAATGTCTCTGAAAATTCTGTCCATATATCGCTGGAACGTCGCTGATGCGTTCTTTAACCCAAATATGATGGCGTACTGATAAAGTCCAAATGGAGAAGTAATCGATGTTTTCGGAACATCATCTGGGTACATCTTGATTTGGTGGTAGGCTGAAACTAAGTCAATTTTAGAAAATCGCCGTTTATTTGCGAGTTTTGATGGGAAGGAGTTAATATTTGGTATTGGGTATCTGTCACTTTTAGTTATGCTATCTCCACAACAGCGATATCCTCCATTTTGTTTTGGAACCAAATATAGCGGGCTTGTACATTCACTCTTGGAAGGGAAGATTACTCCTTCGTTTTGAAGATTTTAAATTCTGCTTTCACTGCTTTTTCACTGATGACAAGGTCATAACACATTTTTATTTTCTAACTGACCACATTGATTTATTGTTCTGACGTTCCTAAAACTGCCAGTACTTAAAACCGAACGATAGCATCGACAATCAATATAAAGAGCAAAGTCACCAAAAAACTAACACACTCATGTTTATATTTATTAATTACCAAGGAAGCTGGCATCACCTCCTCCTCAAAACAACAAAAAGTCATTGTATATTGACTATTCGAACATCATACAAAGCAAATCACAATCAACAGTTACTCAAATCTGGGAGCCACAGCACTTCAATACACGAAACATCATGGTCGAATAATACACCCACCCTCAAGATATAGAAAACAACAACCTTACACAAATATAACAAAACTAAACAACAATTAAAAGGGGATATATTCTATATACACTTTATTGCTCTAAATAACACAAAACATACTTTTTAGCTCATTATTTCTCTTAGTTGTGACGTCACAGATTGCTAATATATACAAAAATACGATAAAAAGTCTAATCTTGTTTTTCAATACGTGTGTTTCTTTATCTTTAATTTTATTACTAATCTTTGGTCATCAAAGTTCACGTATATCATCACTATGACATGTAACTTGGAGTCAGAAATATAACCGTTCTGACAAGGATATGTAACATCTTGGCAATGGCTCAGACCTTCATTATTACTTTCGTCTATATTTTATTTTATTGAGTGTTCCTTCATTTTAATCATGACGTACTGGCTGCGAGAAAATGACGTTGTGAATGACCAAGCACTATGATGGCATTTTACTTCAATGAAGTATTATTGGAAGATGCTGAAAGGTTTTCTGCAAGTGCAGAAAATATTTAGACCTACATTTTTATGATAATTATTAATAATGTCCAAATATTTTTTTCGACATTCACATTTATATTTTATTATGAAATAATTTTTTTTTGTTTTGTTTTGATAATTGTAAATTTTATATCAAAATATACCATCTGTGTAAACTTAAAGTAAATGTAAATATTAAAAGTATATCACATATACAAGGGCTCAAACACTTCTTTCTTTCCACTGTAAAAACATAACAAAGACATCATATATAAATTTATTCTATATTTATATATGTATACACATTGCTATATATAAGTTGATGAATATGTGAAATTTTATTTAATATAACAAATATAGTGGTGCATGCATATAAATGCGCATGTATGTTGTATGCATTTGTGTTTGTGTATGTTATCGTAAGCCTTCACTACTCCGTCCACCTGACCAAAGGCAGACGTTATGACCTTGACCTTTTCTTTATTGCGTTGCCACACTCCCTTCAATTCAAGTTCATTTAGATTTATAATAAGCCTAATGACTTTTCTGTTCTTTCAGCGTTACGAATCTAGTCGGAATACACATTGTGGACATCATATACTTTTTATATTACGTAGGACACCTTAGTTTATTTTTTCTTGAGATTTATGGTACTTTGCAGGACCAGTTAGTGTTTACACTCTAAACCAGTGACTTCTTGCCGAAATCAAGCGAGAGAGACGGGGAGAAGGGGATAAGGAGAAGGAGAAAACAAAACAATCTTGGACGGGTTATGTATTCCCAAATTCAAAATATTGGTGAGCCTCCTGTGACTCATTCCTTATTGGGGCGTGTTATATCGTCCCACTCTCCAGCGATTCAAATGTATAAATAATGAATCCTATCTGGAAATATGTAGAGTTATGTTCATCCGACACAGATAATTGAATCTCGCCAGAAATAATTCCAACAATTCTATTTTGTTCTCTCTCTTCCAGTTTTGCTCTTAGGAAATAAAAACACTTTCATTCCTTATCAAATTTACTTCACAGCTTATAACCCGATTATATGATGCAAATACTAATTCTCACAGAAACTACGTTACTGAAGCTTTAATTTAAATAACTCTGACATAATTGGTAAAGACAATAATTGGCTTTCGAGATGATAAAATAATTTCATGCCTATTTAAACAGTGTAATGCAAAATATGTGAGATTGAGTTTCTTTCACAGCCTCTATTTTTTTAAAGTTCTTTTCTTGCTTTGTTTTTCAACTTTTTATACCATTTTGTTTCAGATTTGCTCCACCGGTGCCGAATATCCACTCTTTATTAAGCGCAATGATTTTCTTAGCCATACGTCAGCACATGTTACTTGTTCTCTTTATAATCAGTTAAAAAAATGTGTATAAAATCTCCGTGAGATTTTATATAAATCAATGTTTTGGAGATGTTGGCAAACTCTGCAAGATTTATATGAGCAATATATCATATGAGTTTCAGATAATATATATCCTCATAAATATATTGCTAATGACTTCTTTATGCAAGCAAACTAAGCGTAACAAATTTTTGTTTACGTATAAATTCAAACGATATCGTTCGCAGGAACATGGGATATTGTGTTAATCTGTCACAACCGCCGGTTCAGCAACTGAGTGATAATCGTTTTGTTACGTAGAGATACGTACCAGTGTTTCACAATTCTAACAAAACTTTCTGTTTAAAAAATTATGTATATATAATACATAAAACTCGATGAGCAGTTCCGGAATACTAGTAGAAACCTTTGCTTAAAGAAAAGAAATTTTAAATGTCTACTAGGAAAGACAAGCCAAGTTACATTGCCATAACAAACATATATAGAGAGAGAGGGCCTTTTGGATTTCTATGGGACCCCCAGGGGTTCCGCCAAGGATTAGGGCATCTTGGCGTGGTGTAATGGTTAACAATCTTGTCTTGCTAGAACAATTACGACTGAGTATTGAGTTAAAACCTCACTGGGTGCCCCATACTTTCGGCCTTGTGCCACATCTAAGCTACTCTTGGAGAATCATTTTTGCTTGGCGGCGGACGAGTTTCGCTTGTTTTGGTCTTGGGCGCCAGCGGCGGATTACCTGAGCAACCCTGAGTTTTCGCTTACCTGGTGACTGGTTAGGAATAGCCTATCTCTCAATGAGAAGGCCTTCATATGGGCCTTGGCTGATTTACCAGACTGCGAATGGTGTGACCTTGGTTTAGCGGAAACGCCTGCGCACGCCTTCTACCATTTTCCCCGGGTTCGCCACCCACACCATGGAACTTTGTCGGCCAGTTGACGGCTCGTATCGCCCCCGACAAGCTCGTGCTCAATGATCGCGTATATGTGTGTGACAATGTGTCGCCCCCGTATTCTGGTGTGAAACGGATGGCGTTTTTGTCGCTGCTAGCCACGGCTCCAATGGTGATTTGGACGACGCGGAAGAAGGAAATCTTGCGATGTGAACGCTATTCTCATCAGGATCTGGTCAGATTCTTTGAACATCAGCTCAGGTTGAAGATCAGATCTGATAAGAAAGCATTTGGTATCGACAGATTTTAACGAAAGGTGGGAAACTGCGGTGAGCCTGTTTCGCGTGAACGGGGCTAGCCTTGATTTACTTTTTAAGTCTCCCTAAGTCACATTGGGGTGGCTTCCTTTGGAGCCCTCTCCCTGGTTAGGATTGACACTTCTTGCGTACCTAGTTAGTGTGTTTAAGTGTTGTTCCTGGGCTGTTCCCGGCTTCTTCTTTGGTTATGATCCTAGCTGAGATTCCCAACCTTCCTAGTTTGCTTTTTGGCCCGCCTTTTTTTTTTCATCTCGACTGGGTCAGTTTTCTTCTTTCCCCATGCCTGTATTTATTTTATCTTTTCCTCTCCCTTAGTGAGAGAGCCTCTCATTGCTTATCATCGATAAATTTTTATATATAATTTTATGTACACAAATTTTTATGTCATGGGGTATTTTTATAGGTTCCCCTGTGTGTATGCGGTATTGTGGTGTGTAAAGGATTGAATGATGACGGACGAGTTTTTATGGTGGATGTGTAAATTATAACGAATGAATAAGCCGAGAATCGAAGTAAGCTCGGTATGAGATAGTTAGTGACAACCACCCTCAAAACCATTCCCCCTTTTTGGCTTTGTGCCACAATTGCTGTATTTTCGAGCAATAAATCTCGAGTTCGATCGTCACTGGGTGCCCCATACTTCCGGCCTTTCGCCACTTGTAAGCTACGCTTAGAAAATCTTTTTTTTTTTTGTAGTTTTTGTTTTCAGCCAGTGGTTAGCAAATTTGTCTCGCTAGAACAGTTACGACTGAGTAGTGAGTTTGATCCTCACTGAGTGCCTCATATTTTTGGCCTTGTGCCACATCTAAGCCAAGCTTAGAAAGTCACTTTGTAGGGGCTTTCCTTCCGGATTCTGTTAGAGTGATTTCTGCCAATCAGTTTTTCCCGTCGGGATGGATGCTGCAGATGTAGTATCTGTTCCGTGCCGGAGACCTAACATCGCTTGCTTTCCCCCCACTGCTGCATAATATCTGTTACGTACCGACGGTATAACCGGCTATGACTAGCTTAGACAAGCTATGACCAACTTAGACTGGCTATGACCAATTTAGACAAACTTTGACCAGCTTAGACAAGCTTTGACCAGCTTAGTCAAACTAAGACCAGCGGTCCGAGTGGAAACGTTAAAAACCGACCTTGTGTCAAAACCTGGCTCAGTTGGGGGTTAAGTAAATTTAGGTGTTCCACCAATGATTGGGGCTTTCTTCTTGGATTCTTCCTCCCGGATTGGCAGAGGAGGAGAAGTGTTTTTTTCCCGTCAGGTTGGATGCTGCAGATGTATATGTTCCGTGATGGAAGTTTTTTTCCTCCCTTGAGTTCCCCCTACCGTTGCGTGACATCTGTTACTTAACGGTGGTATGACCGGCTATGACTACCTTAGACGAGCGTAAACAATCTTTGACAAACTAAGACCAGCAGCCTGAGTGTAAGCACTCGGGTCCCCACCTTAAAAACCGACCTTGTGTCACAACTTGACTCAGTAGGGGGTGGGGGTTAAGTATATCTCGGATTCTGCGAAGGATAGAGCTCTTCCTCCTATGCCGGGGGCTTTTTCTCTTCCCTTGCGTTCCCTCTGCTGTGTAACATCTGTTCTGTAGCGTTGGTATGACTGGCTATGACTAGTTTAGATAAGCTAAAACCAGCTTTGACCATGTACCTCTACTAATTCGGTACAATTTTTTGATACCTAAGGTTTAAAATGAATTTTTAAAAATGAAAAAGCATTCTTGAAGACTTCATTTTAGCTTTAATTGAAAGCTAAATGATTAAATTTACTATTTTCAGTAAGTAAAATATTCTGGTGTATTTCGAATAGAAATTATATGGATCGGAATCTCAACTTTTTGGCCGATTTCAGAAAATTTTCTTAGAAACAAGAGGACAACAAACTTAAAATTTAACACAAAATTTATTTAGAATATAGACCGGAGTCCTTGTAGGATAAATTAGCATGTAAGTCCACAGCTTGTAATGTTAAGTTCACATGTCCGATGAAAATGTTGAAAAGTTGTTGGTTAAATCCAATGATAACCTTCCGTAGTATTTTAACCGAAGTGTACGGAGTAAGGTTACTTGAAAGTTGGACGATATAGCCAAGAGAAAAAAGTTCCGTTTAAATGTCCGGTGCTGGCGTCGAGTAATTGCTAGTCAAGTCTAATGGCGGGTGCTGGCGTTGCATAGTTGGTGGTAAACTCCAAAGGTGTAAATTTCCATAGTATTTATAACAGAAGTGTACGGAATAGGTTATTTAAGTCTGGACGATATGCATGCAGCAATTTCCTAAACCAGGTGAGTTAGGTTGACGGGAAAGCCGGAAGCAGGGACCTAGTGTAGTCGGAAGTACAGGGCTCTTGTAAGCAGGTCCATTACGCTGATCAAACAAATTAGTTAGGTCGAGATAAAGATGCGGAACTTCAGGAATGTTGTGAGCAGGTCGATTAACGCCAGAAGAAGTGTACCGGAGTGGTAAAGACCAGGAATGCCGGGAGTAAAGTGAATAGGAATGCCTAACTAGCGTCCAGTTGGCAGACAAAAATAAATGGGAATGTAACTCAATGCATAACCCGTCCAAGCGCCCTGGCCTGCGTTTCTCCTCCTCCCCGTCCCTCCCTCTCACTTGATTTCGGCGAGAAGACACCGGTTTATATGGAAACGCTAACTAGTCATGCAAAGTACTAATTTCAAAAATATTTTAATTTATTTGCGAATAAGTATTGAAAGTTTCATTAAAATCCAACAATTATTTGATTCTTGCAATAATTTCCAAGTGAATGTGTTTTTCACTGGAAAAAAGCACAAAGAACTAATTGTAATAATAATTGCTGACGTAGGCAAAACAAGATTTTGAATCAAGATTTCGAACGTGCTAGAAAGGATAAAAAAATTTTAAAAACACTTTGGTCTTTCCTCTCGATAATAACGAACATTTTGACGATAAAACTTTATTTTTATTGAATTTGTGGCCTTTTTTTCATAGTGCTACACTGTTTTTCCGCGAAAAAGTGGAGGTATGAGTGGAAACATTCGGGAACCCACGTTAAAAACCGACATTGTGTCACAACCTGACTTAGTGTTGGGGTGAGGGGGAATGGTAAATCTCGAGCTCCACTAGGGATGCCAGGAGGCAAATATTTTGATGCGGAGAGGACGCTGATGTGGCGGCTGCACCGTGCTGAATTGATACCACCGAAAGAGAAGGCCACTCCTGTGGAACGGGAAAACATGTGACGCCGCTATCTTGAGTCCTTGCTTTTCAGAAGAGCGGTTGTTGTTGTTAGTCACCAAACTTACACGTGTTTTAAATTATTTATCTATTTGTTTTTTCTTTTAAATATTGAATCAATTTATAAAAAAAAGCAATGCGTTATAGATGTGCTGTACCTCATTGCAAAGGATATTGCAAAAATGGACCAAAAGTCCATGTTTTCTTTTCCAAAAGATAAAAAGCATTATATTTGAAAAGAATGGATTTTACAGTGTAACACTTAATAAATTTAGCAGGGTGAGTATTTCTTATATTAAAAAACAAGTAAATTTAATTGAAACTTAATTAATCTATTAATTCGCAACATAATCTAAATGTAATTCACAATAAGATAAATTGTCGATAAATTCATAAAGGAAGGTTTTTGTTGACAAAAAATAATTCTAACAATAAGATGATAAGTGTGAAAGCATGTTCTTCATATTAATCACAACAATATTAAGCATAGACATACAAGTTGAATAAATCTCAAGGCAAAATTGAACAAGAAACAACGGTAGTAGTGAATTCAATTAGAAAACATCAAACATTTATATACAATTAATACAATTTGAAAAAGCTTGTGTTTTGGTTATATGAAAGTTGACGAAATGTGAATTAAGTATCTTAATGAATTACATTTCAGGAATGTTCAATTGTTGAAGAAATGTTCAAATAGAATAAGAAAGAAAAATTTATCAAAAAGGTAATTTAGGTAGTAAATATGCGAGAATAAAGAAAGTAGGATGTGTTTTTCTTATTCTTCCAGAGTTGTTTACCTTGGACTGTCTTTTGTTTGTCTTTTGTTGAAATTACAATTTCTATTTAGTAGTGCAAATGAACACTTTTTACGAAAGTTGTAATGAATTTAGAGAGAGAATGATGTTGGTGGTTGATTCAGCAGTTGACGCGCGAAAAGTTTCTTAAGTCAAAATAGTGACACGCGTGGATTCGTGTGGCATCTCTCTGAAGCTACGTGACTGACTCTATTTATTGTGCAAAATACACAATTGCGGCACAAGGCCAAAAAGGGGGAGGGGTAGAGGCTGGTCATCACTAACTATCTTATACCTAGCTAATCGGATTCACGACCCTTTCATACATTACAATTTCCACATTCACCAAAAGAACTCGTCCGTCACCATTCAATCCTCCATACACCATAATACCGCATCCTCACAAGGGGACCTACAAAACGCACCCTATGCCATAAAAATTTGATGATAATAATAAATACTTAAAATTCTATGTTGAAAAAATGAGAGGGCAGGGAGATGAACCCAATAATAAACTAAAATATTAACATAATTCAAATTAAACATAACAGATGTTAGTAGTTAGTCCAACCCCCAAAACAGAGAGGCCGCTCAATCAAGAAGCTCTCTCGCTAAGGGAGTGGGGAAAGGATAAATAAATCATACGGCCGTGGGAAAATATAAAGCTGACCCAGTCGAGAAAAGTAGGGGGCCAAAAACAAACTGAGGAGGTTGGGAATCTCAACTTGGATCATAACCAAAGATGTGACCGGGAACAGGCCAGGAACAACATTTACTCATATTAACTAGGTATGCTTAAAGAATCGGATCAGATTCTGATGAGAAAGATGGATGCCTCGCAAGACTTCCTCCTGTAGCGTCGTCCAAATCAGCATTCGGGCCGTGGCTAGCAGCGTCAGAAACACCATTCGTTTCACCCCGGAATACAAGGGCGACACATTGTCACACGCGTATGTGCGATCAATGGGCACAAGCTTTTCGGGAGCGACATAGTCCCATAAGGGGCGGACCCGGGGACAATGGTAGAAGGAGTGCGAAGCCAGTTTCTTCTAAACCAAGGCCAAACCGTTCACAGTCTGGCAAATACGCCAAGCCCCATATGAAAGCCTTGTCATTGAGAGGCAGCCGATTCCGAGCCAATCGCCAGGTAAGCGAAAACTCAGGGTTACTGAGGTAATCCGTCGCTGGCTCCGATGGTCGTCACAGAGTGGAAGTACGGACAATCGATAAAGAACAAGAGGGAAAATGTATTTAGCACACACCTCCGCCCTGTCCTTCACGGACAACCTCCGTCGATGCCAAGTCTGACCGGCAGCGTCGACCTTTGCTCGTACTTCAGACCAATTTTTCTCCAGCTGGAGGTCGGGTCCAAACCACACTCAAGAATGCGGACAGGACCGACCGTCCGTCCAACCGAAGGGCCCCGGAAGATCGGCCCCCTTCCAGGCATCTAACCGCAAGCCGGACGACTTGTTGCGGTTAATCTTGGCCCCTGTCACTTTCTCTTACCGGTCAAGCGCCTTCTGTACCGCCTCAATGTCGAGAAGGCGCTTGACCGGTGCGAGAAAGTGACAGGGGCCAAGATGACTAAGTGACTGACTTGATTTGTTTCTGAAAATACAGAAATTGTGGCACAAGGCCAAAAGAGGGGGAGGGGTAAAGGCTGGTCATAACTTACTATCCTATAACTAGCTAATCAGATTCGCGACCCATTCATACATTACAATTAACCCATTCACCACAAGAACTCGTCCGCCGCCATTCAAACCTTCATCCACCATAATACCACATCCACACCAGGGGGAACCTACGAAAACGCGCCCCACACCATAAAAATTGGATGATGATAAAATACATTAAAATTCTAATAATGAAAAGATGAAGAGGGGAGGGAGATGAACCCAATAACAAACTAAAAAATTCAACAAATATTTAAACTAAACATAATTTATGTTAGTAGGGTCCGTCCAACCCTCATTACAGAGAGGCCGCTGTATTCTGCCGATAGGGCAAAATCAAGAAGCACTCTCGCTAAGGGAGTGGGAAGGAGAAAAACACGGAAAACCACCCCGATGTAACTTTGGTTGACCTAGAAAAGAAAATCAAGGCTAGCCCCGTTCAAACGAACCAAGCTCGCCGCTTTTACCCACCTTTCGCTAAAGACTGTCGAATGCAATCGTTTTCTATCAGTTCTAATCTTCATCTTGAGCTGATGCTCAAAGAATCGGATCAGATCCTGATAAGAAAGCTAATTGCCTCGCAAGACTTCCTCCATGCGCGTCGTCCATATCACCATTCGGGCCGTGGCTAGCAGCATCAGAAACACCATTCGTTTCACCCCGGAATACGGGGGCGACACATTGTCACACGCGTATGCACGATCAATGGACACGAGTTCTTCGGGAACGAGACGAGCCGTCAGCTCGCCGACATGGTCCCATAAGGGGCGGACACGGGGGCAATGGTAGAAGGCGTGCGAAGCCGTTTCCTCTAAACCAAGGCCACACCGTTCACAGTCTGGCAAATCCGCCAAGCCCCATATGAAAGCCTTGTCGTTGAGAGGCAGCTGATTCCGAGACAATCGCCAGGTAAGCGAAAACTCAGGGTTACTGAGATAATCCGCCGCTGGCGCCCAAGACCAGTAGGAGCGGTACTCCTCCTGCGAACAGCAGAGCGTATCACGTAGGGAATCCTTTGCGCGACCCTCCACTAATCCCCGATAGAAGACCTTCCTAGGCCGTGAAAGGTCACTGGACCGCGGAATAGCCTTCAAGGCTAACCGACACTCGCGGAGGAAATGCGATTCATCCCGGAGTTTACGACGGCGCTCAACCCTCGAGATGGGGGGACTGATGGTAAGGCTAGGGAACGCGTCCCTAACAATCCCCTCCAGAATCGGATCTCCTCTAGTCAATGCGCGGCGTAGGAAAGCCAACCGAGAGGCACGGATATGACTCTTCAAGTGTGGCATTCCCAGCCCCCCCCCCCATGACACGGACGTTTAGTGAAGACTCGTCTGTCGACCCTGTTCGCGCGTCCACTCCATAAAATGGAGGATAGCGCTTGCTCGAGCGCCTTCATGTGGGTATCACAAAGAGGAAGTACTGACAATCGATAAAGAATCAGGGGGAAAATGTATGTAACACACACCTCCGCCCTGCCCTTTACGGACAACCTCCGTCGATTCCAAGTCTTACCGGCAGAAACGACCTTTGCTAGTACTTCAGACCAATTTTTCTCCAGCTGGAGGTCGGGTCCAAACCACATTCCAAGAATGCGGACAGGACCGTCCGTCCAACCGAAGCGGCCTGGAAGATCACGCCCCTTCCAGGCACCTAACCGCAAGCCGGACGACTTGTCGCGGTTTATCTTGGCCCCTATCACCTTCTCGTACCGATCAAGCGCCTTCTGTACCGCCTCAATGTCGCTACGGGGCGACACGAAAGCCGATACGTCATCGGCGTACGTGGAAACACTGGATCGAGACCCTCCAGGAACGGCGATCCCGCGTAGGGCCGGACTGCACGTCCCGTCCTTCAGCCGGCGCAGGAGAGGCTCCAACGCCACATGAAGGAGAGGCGACAGCGGACAACCCTGACGAACCGACCTCGACAGAACAAAAGCGCCCGACAACTTTCCGTTCACCTGTACCACAGCACTGGGGGAGCGATACAGGAGGCTAATCCAGCGGCAGAAGTCGGTTGCGAATCCGGCGGCCTGAAGATTTATTCATATAAAATAGTAGCAAGGTAGCGATGGTCGACCCTATCAAATGCCTTGGACTGATCCAAATTGATCATCGCGGCTTCTTCGTTGTCTTTTACTCCCTCTAGTGACTTACTGGTGAATTGAACTGAAATTTGTCCTTTTATTTGTTTTGGGAAACCAAAGTAGGCTCCAGTGAGCTTGGCGGGAAATAGATTTTTGACAATTGATACACATTTTGGTATCGTTTCGACCAATAAAAAGTCGAGATTTGCAATGTGAGGTGTTGATTGGTTAAAACTGATTCTGATGGAAGTGTGTATTTTTTACGGGGTTGAGTAGAAAATATGGACGATTCTATAGTATCCATAAAAAAGTTTTTTTAATTTATTATTTTAATTTAAACTAGGTACAACCACTATTTAGGCTTAAATTTTCGATACATAAAGTTTAAAATGAATCTTTAAAAATGAATCTTTATAAATGAAAAAACATTCTTGAAGATTTCATTTTAGCTTTAATGATTAAATTTATTATTTTCAGTAAGTAAAATATTCTGGTGTATTTCAGATAGAAATTATATAGATTGGAATGTCAAATTTAATTTCGATTTCTTAAAATTTTCTTAAAATAGGCTATTTTCTTAATTATAAGAAATTTGTGAACAAAACAAATCGATTTTAAAATTCTTCCAAAAATATACATATATCTGAGTATAATTAAAAATTTAAAAGTTCAATTAATTTTTAAATGCTGTAAGTAATATTTACAGCATAAAAAATTAATATACAACCATTACTTAATGACTGGTATTGTTTACTGAGCCAATAATTGTTGTAAGATTTGAATGGCGAAGTGATGACAGCTAGTTATGGATGACCCGAATTGACATAAATTTCCGAAAACTAATTTCAAATATGAATGAAAGTTTAAAAAATAATTTAAATTTATTAAACATTAGTTTTAAAATTAAATTAAGCGTCTTTGTCAAAATAACTGTCATTAAAAAGTATAAACTGAAACAGTTAAAAAGAAGTTACGAACAAAAAAAAAATTGTTTCTCAAAACAAATTACTCAATTGAAGTATGACCCACACTAATGTAAATACATAAAATAAAAATATTTAGCGAAATAGTAATTGAAAAAGTAAAACTTACTTTAAATTTTAAACATTATAAGCTGAAAGGAAAACCTGTTGAAACGTAAATAGTAACGAGCGAATTTCTCTGTCAAGGGATAAAACTATTAGATCACGTTAACTTGTTTATAATAATGTCAATTCGAGCCTACCATAGCCGAAAAGAAGGAACGTATTAAGTAAAAAAATTTTTAAATTATTTAAAAAATACAATAGTGTAACTATGTTTATTAATCTTTTCAGTTTTGGATTCATAAATTTCGTTCCCACTTAATTACTATATTACATCCAGGAAATAGCCCAATACAGAATTTTACACGATTTTTAAACTATTATAAATTATTCAAATAAAATTTAGAAAAAATGAAAAAAAATCTTGTAAAAATTCATTATTCATCGGAAAAATTTTATTTATTCAGACAATAGTGTCCTTAATATAACTTATTTACAAAAGCAATTAAAAAGTTTTCTAATTAAATAATATCATAGTTTTATTGCATTTAGTATTTTTCAATTCAGAGCAGATTTTCAGTTAGAATAGTGTAAATTTGAAAAAAAAATAGGTGATTTGCATTCTCCAAGGAGTCCAACTTTTAACGAATAAAAAAAAAACAGGAAATAGAAAATTGCGAAATTTCAGGAAATTAAGTAATTGGGGGAGGGGTAACATATGCAAAATATATATATACATATATTTTATACCAAAATTTTCTAAAAAAATTTTAAAATAATTTCATTCATTTGTGAATAAGTCCTGAAAATTTCATTAAAATCGGATAATTATTTGATTTTTACAAGAATTTCCAAATCAATGTGTTTTCAACGGAAAAAGCTCAAAAAGTCACTGTCAATTCTATTATTATGCTACCGTGATGACGTAAACAAAACAAGATTTTAACCAAAATTTCGAACATGTTAGAAAGGATTTTTTTTTTTAAATAATCAAAAAATACTTTGGTCTTTCATCTTAATAATAATATAAACCTTTCTGACGATAAAACTTTATTTTTATTAAGTTTGCGGCCTTTTTCATTACGCTATATCTGTTTTCCGCGAAAAAGTGGAGGTACCTAAAACGTTAAAAATTCAGTTTATTAAACTTTCAGCTTCGTCATTTTCATTTTAAGAATGCAGCTAATATTCTTTTTATTGCATTAATATATTAAATTATGTTCCTTAAAACTCTCAGAACACGTATAAAAGAATGCAGCTAATATTCTGTTTCAAATAGTAAAAATATTTTAAAATAGCTTCTTCAGTAATAATTTTTATTGAATTAATATTGTAATTGAATCTGATTTTGCAGTACATGTGTTTTGAAGAGATGTGGAAATGGATACATTAGGGGACGATTCCAAAAGAGGTAACAGATCAAAATACTCTCGAAGTTCTGATGAAAAACATGAAGAAAATGGACACAGAACAGCAAACCAAACCTCAAAATGTGATTACTATATTAAAATTGGTAATTTCGTTTCTATTGGGGCAAGAAGAAACATATTTTAATTCAATCAAATTTAAGCAACTAAACTTAATGACACAGAATAAGTATGATTATTTAACAGAAATATTTTTATTGTTGTATACATGCTCCCCATAAAGGTACAGGTTGTTAAGAGTGTGAGAATATTGTTATTATTATAAATAAAAACAAAATATAAAATAATAATAATAATAATAACGAAAATTATAAATAAAATAAAATTTAAACCGTTTAAAATAAATAAATAAAAATAATAAATTTACACCCAGCGTGCAACAGGGACTGTTCCTGCCGGAAGTACGGACAACTCGTCTAGAGACATGAAATTCAATTTCTTTGCCCAGAACTGTCAGGATGACAACACGTATTTAAAAACCCTCCGTAATAGGACTTGTGATATTACGGAGTGACTAACTCCCTTTTATAACATGGATTGTGTTAACAATTGTAATAAAACACACACACACACACACATACACCAATACACACAAATGCATAATTAAAAATGTATGAAATTACCATACAATTTATCATTGTTATGTACGTTTGTTTGTTCTGTTTTCCCTCGTGAACACAAGCCCAAACTTTTCACCACATGGTGTGAGTGAATAAATGCAGAGACGTTCTTCCTGATATACTATACTTAGCAGGTTACTGCTGTTATGCAGTTTTTAATAAAATTAATAGTTGCAAAAAAATAATATCTGAAAGAGATAATGTGGTGGTCTCGGATGAATTCTCTCCTCTCCCGACTGGCCTATGACAAGTTAAAACCGGAAATAGACCAGTGGCCTCAGTGGTGGAAACACTCTGCTTCCCCACATTAAAAAATAACCTTGTGTCACATCCTTGTTCCAGTGGGGTGTCCAAGGTAAATACCGACTCTCTTCCCTCTCCCCGGGGAATTCCACCTGGAGTGCCAAGAATATTTTGGTGCGAAGTGGATTCTGTTGTGGCATATGCCTCCTCTCTCTCGACGTGTTATGACCAGCTAAGTCCAGAAATAGACCTGAGTGGAAAATCTGGTTACCCACGTTAATAAATGACCTTGTTTCACATCCTTGGTCCAGCGGGGGTCCAAGGTAAATACCAGCTCTTTCCCCAGCACCCACCAGGGGTGTGTTGCTGATCCTGTCACCACGATATGATCGCTTACCTACTTCTTGGTGTTGAGTTCCTCTCTTCCTGTTTGTTCATGCTTGCTTTCTTTTCCTCTATTCACCTCTCCCCTAGCAAGACTCAGACATTGCCTTTCCTTCTATTCTCTCTCTCTCTCTCTCTCTCTCTCTCTCTCTGTGTGTGTGTGTGTGAAAGATACGGTGAAGCTGCTTTTCCTTTCTTTTTTTTACCATCTACCCAGAATTTGACGGTTAAGAAAATCCCGTGATTTCTGTTGAGCAAACATTGTCCATTGTTTTTTGCATGTTAATTCTCTTAACATTTCGTTCGCAGAAACGCCATCATCATTGCCTATGCTATCAAGTTTGGCACCTTTTTCATCGGCATATCGCCATAATCAATCCAACTTAGCAACACGGCATCTTGATTTACATCTGAATTTACATAACAATATGCCACATGTGGCATCTTCTTTTTAGCACGCCGCCATTTTGGGAATTTTTTTTTTAACAGCCCCAAGTCACTTCACCTAGTGATTTCCTTTGAGTTTAACTTCTTTAATCAAGGGATATAACACACGAATATTTCCAAAGACTTACCACCTGCATATGGTTTCCATCCTCCTTTTCTGAACTACTAATTTAGCCACATTTATATGTCTACACTCTCACATTTTGGAGCATTTTTACATGTTTGTAATATTTCACCCCTTACCAAGTGGTGGCTCCTTTTCAGTTCTTACAACTCAACAAATGTACATATTTGTAAATAAGTTGTTGGGTGTTTGCCAATAATAAAACTTTGGCCATTTTATTAAGAATTCTTCCTTTGTTGTAACTCAGTTTTTGGTGTCAATTTTTTCTTGTATATTCTTTATATTAAGATTTTCTGATAAAATAAAAACATCGATCCTTCTGTGTCAAGTAACTCAAAGTAACATTCATAATAATAAAATAATTTATTCATATATATTTTTGATTTGTATCGACCCGCAGAAGGATCGATGTTTTTTATCTCTCTAAAGAAAGATTTCTAAAATCTATATAAATTAGGATTTGGTAAAAGGAACAAATTAAACATATTCAAATTATAGAGGACACATTATTAGAATATATTATGTTAATCAGTTTCAAATAACCACATTTTATTGGAAATTATTAATATAATTCGATTTACCTACTGTGTAAAATTACCTTATAATTTACGGAGAAAGATAAAAAAAATTACGCAGTACTTAAAACATGTATCAAATTATTAATCTGTAAAGTATATATATCGGTTAACCCTAGACTTGAAGAGGTTAAGATTGTAGCGATCGAGAAAACTACTGGAACACATATATACGATCCATCGTATATATATTTTCCAGTTGGTGTTTGGAACGAGCTTGAGTCCTTATAGACGTTCATGGCAAGGATCCTCCTTGAGAAAGCAACCATTCACCATGGTAGGAAAAAGATCAGAGTCTGTTCGATGATAGTGGAACGTTACTAGTTTGGGTTTTGAGGTATTGAATGTCACAAGTCAGTCCTTCCACCGTTAAGCCGCCAGAGTTGTTTGAGAGATCAGATGCCAGGCTCTGGTAATGTAAATTTTGGGAAGTGCACTTATACACTTTTGCATTATTCATTAAAGATCTGAGTATGTTCTTAGGCAGACCATTAATATAAAGCAGAAAGACGGTAGGACAAAGAAGAGACTCTTGGGAAACCCGATGAAGAAGTCATGTCATTATCTGCCTTCGTCATCTGTTTTGTTTGAGAGGACTAACCACTCCATCTGGAGGATATTGAAGTCGTCACAAATATGAATGCTGAGTGATGATCACAGAGGATATCATCAATCTTCTCAGCTGTTTTGTAAAACATTACAATTCCATTATCCTGTGGACGATCGACAGTGAAAATAAAAGACATACAACGCGAAAGCACTTGAACTAGAAATGAGGGATGTCTCTGCTACATGAGAACCCATCCTTAATATAGGCACCAAGTCCATGACCATAACAAGTTTATTATTAGGAGCGAGTATCCCGGGATTGTGAATTTATACACCAGGATAGATAGTTGAAGTGTAGATGAAGTTTAACTTCTGGGTAGGTGAATCGTAAATCCCTCACATTAGTGTAGGTTATGTTGAACCTGAGATGCACTTTTGTTTTTGTGGGGCAGGGGTTGTATCTTCTGTTTGATTTTCTTGTGAACATTGTTATATATAGTAAGGTGGAGAAGAGGTAGCGAAACAGCCACATCCACTAGCAGTACATGCATCAATTAACTGGATTATGTTATCCGGATGTACAGGCGTAACTGTACACGTCATCATGGTATCAGGAGTCCAACCACCAGAAAGTACAGTACATTCCAGATCCCATTCACAAAATGGTAATATAATAGCCCCGATATTATACACCTACTGTGAACAGCTTCCTGGGGAGTTACTCTGAGGTTCGGATCTCTGACTGTCAGGCAGATAACACGCACCCAGAAAACGTTTATCTCCACCACCATTAATGAAAAGACAAACAATCCAAGAAATTCGAGTTTACTACTCGGGGTGAATATATGTCATCTGTTCTGAAAGCAAGGCAACAGCTTCTTGCGTCAAAATGATCGTGACTGAGTTGGTAGCCTAAGAATCGAGACATACTCGTTTGCTTATAAGGACTAAAAGACCCACTGAGAAGTTACAATGGATGCTCGGAGACATGGAAGCCTCCCCTACCGCCCACTGAATTTAATATTAGTTATGATGTAGCTAATGAGTTGGAATACTATAATAAGGAAGACACTTATGGGTTATTTGAACTAAGAATGATTGTAATAGACGTCTCAACTTTTAATCTAGTTAACATTTCGTTGAAGATTGTCTAAACGCGAAAACGGTAAATCCCCCAAAGCTTCAAAGAGTTTGTTGAATTTGTAAAGAGGGAGGAGAGAAATGAAAATAAAAATTAAGTCGAGTAAAAATCTGTATTATATATATATATATATATATATATATATATATATAGGGGCAATATTTAACGGTCACGTTCTTGATTAGCAGAAAAGCTACGAACAGAAGTTTCAAACGAAATTATGCTAGAGAATCAACCTTACGACACGCTCAAATACACCATTCTGAAGCGGACAGAAATGTTCAATGAAAGCATGCTACAGAACTTGTTCAATAATGTGGAACTTGGCAACAAAATATCTTCGCAGCTCTACGACACGTGAAGGGATTATTAGGATCCAATGTCATGTTCAACACTATTAAGAAGACTGTAACTGGACAAATTACCACTCAATACTAACCAAATACTAACACAAACTGAAACAGAAACAGGCATTGTTAAGTTAGTAGAAGTAGCGGACCGTATTCATACTAATCATGAAAAGAGATTAATACATTCCTTACACGAATCAGGTCGACAACAAGCAGGCCCAGAAATTTCCCCGACCGCGATGAACGGGTATTTCCTCAGGAAGGCCCCATGGCTTGAGCGCCTATTAGGATTTCAACCCAGACCTCAAGTGGAACTCGTACATACGATCCATCGCTAAAGATTCTGGAAAAATGATTGGTTCTTTCTACCGCTCCCGTAAGTACCTAACTCCTCCTGCTTTCCTTTAATGTTACAAGAACCAGATCAGGACGAAAACTGAGTCCCGCTGCTATATATGGACAGCAGTTGTTCAGTCTTTCATTTCGATAGATTCCAAAAGCAGGTGACGAATTACTTTCCACCCTACAATCCATTTCTTACAGGCGCAACGTCGCAAGGCTTTCGCTGTTCTATCGCCATTTTCATGGAAAATGTTCAATATGTTCATTCCTTAGTTGCACCAGTTCTAGCCTTCATGGCCCACCATGACACGCACATTGTTGCGAACTACCCTCATTCCCTTCGTATCCCATTGGCGAGATGTAAGTTCCACTCGAGCAGCTTTGTGGAACCGACTCACAAAGAGGATGCTTCCCCAACATCGAGTGGCTCTTATAAAGATTGAACATCACTGTAAAAAAATAGTGAAACTTAAACGGGTATATGAGAAAATTTCAATACGAATGAACTGGCTCGGTAAGCCGTCACGTAGCTACTCGAACCCCGAGCATGCTATTTGAAATAGGAGTGCCAGTAGAAAAAGAACGGGAACAAATGAATCGACGGTATGCTGGTTCCATCAACATTTTTCTGAGTAGCAAGGAAATGTACTAAGCTCTAAGATGTCTATCAACATCATACAAGACAAGGGAAAGCCAGTCAATGAGTGCAGCCTCGCTGACCGGTGGCCAACAAAGCAGCCGTTAATTTTACATTTTAGATAAACAACTATAAACTTTTTAATAGAGACGAAGTTTTAAATCAGTGTCACTATGCTCACGTGCAATGAACGAAGCAACACAATAGAGTTATAGGCGACTAACGTCACCATAAGAACATAATAGAGTTATAGGGAACTAACGGCACCATAATTGCTAAGTAACTTTGACATATTTGGATAATCCAGTTCCTATACTGGCAGCAAACCGCCTGCATACAGATAGAAAAAGGAATACACAAAAATAGAAAGGGGTATAAGACAAGGATGTGTCTTCTCACCGAACTTATTCAAACTATACCAAAACTGAAATCAAAGAAGTACAACAAATTAAATATCTGGGAAGTGTTGCGACTCTCAGATATCCGGAGGGTGATCAAAGAAAGAAAGAAAGGAAGATAGAAAGAAAGAAGAGGAAAGAGTACAGGATGGTAATTATTGAAATTCGCAGTAAGATGGATTGAAAAGTTGAGAAGAGAATTAAGAACGAAATTAAAGCGTTAAAAATTAAAAACGTTAAAAAATCATGTTTTAAAATAATTCCAAGGAGAACCGAAGCCAAATTTAGCTAGACGGAATTCAGTAAGATTGAGCAAAACCAAGATTAACCGTCCTTTCCTACCTCCAGTCGATGAGAAAGAGACCGTTAAGGTATCCACGAAGATTTCAGATAAAATAAAAACGTATGTTGTCAATAAAGAAACCAGAATTATTCCACCGAAATAACATTTACAGACCGTTCTGAACGAAAAGTCTAGAAGAAGAAACATTTGGTTTGAATCAACCACCCAGAAGAGAAGTGCCTCCACAGAAATAGAGACCGATTTGACATGTTCGTCATTATAATTTCTGTGACATTCGTCCAGAGAAAATTTTTATATCCAAACATTAATTCGGATTTCTTTGGGTATAAGTGATAAGGAAAAATTAATTACTATTTTGAAGTGACCATGTATTCTGTTGATCTTGAAAATGTATAGACAAAGAAAAGATAAACTTTTGTTTTTAATGAGAGTGGAAATAATTTTCTTTCCTTTTATTTCCCAATTCTTGAATGGTCTGGTCTATCGAGAAATCAAAGCATGAGATAAGCTTATGAACAAAGATTAATGACTAAAAATCCCTTTTGTCATCGCTACGCCGTTTGGAAGTTGGATTCGTCACACCAGCTAGTTAGCTGCTGAGAATGTGGGAGAAGGAAGAGAGAGATTAACACCGCTTATATGGAGCGATGGTGCGATGGGAGACGTGTTGTAGTTAATGTTATATGTATACATACATGTGTGTATGCACATACACATATATATTAACTGCGGACAGAAAGGGAACTGAAACTTCCGCTGTGGGGACACTTCCTGTAAAATGCCTTAAGGAAATAAACGTATGTTCTCGCACTCCAATCTTCATCTCTCTTTTCTAAGTGCAGCGAGAAATCATCGCTGATTCATCTCAACTCCCTTTTACGAAGACCAAATACCTGCACGGTAAGACCGAACCATTTTACTTCTTTGTTGATTGTAAACCTTATTTACTCCACGTTGTTTACGTGTCTATCGGTAAATACAACATGGCGTCAGAATTTTAGAACCCTCGTGTCTCCTCGGTTAATCCCTAAAATCTCTTTTGAATATGGATTCCTTTTTTAATCCAAATACACCACCGGACTTTTCATCAGATAATCTTTCTGAAGATTGGAAAATTTTTAAAGAGGATTTAAAAATATATCTTACGGCTACGCAAAAACTCGGTAAAAGCGACGAAATAAAAACAAGCATTCTCTTGCAATGCTTAGGAAAACAAGGTCGCAAAATCTATAGGAATTTCAAATTTAAAACTGAAGAGGACAGTCTCACATATTTAGAAAAATTTGAAGAGTACTGCAACCCACGAAAAAATGTTACACTCTCTCGATTTCAGTTTCTCACTGCTCGTCAGGAGGATGCAGAATCTTTTGACGAATTTGTCACTAGGATAAAATCACTTAGCCAAGAATGTGAACTAGGTGAATTATGTGACAGCTTGGTTAGAGATGTTATTATCATGGGCACTAATAACTTACACCTACAAGAAAAACTGTTGGCTGAATCAGATTTAACTCTGGAAAGAGCTGTAAAAGCTGGCCGAACTGCCGAACTCACAAAACAAAGACTTGGAATCTTACAAAGAGAGACAAAGTCTGTCAACTACACAAAGAAAAGCTCATCAAATAAGAAAAACATGGAGCAACCACGGCAACAAAGACCTGGTAGAAGTGGAACACAAAACTCTTCAGGCAACACTAATGACAAAATACAAAACTGTAGATTTTGCTCATTCTCCCATTATCGTGGAAACTGCCCTGCATATGGACAGACCTGCAACAAATGCAAAAAACGGAACCATTTTGCCAGCAGATGTCCTACAAATAGATCAGTACACAGAGTGGACCATGAAGATAGTGATTTTTCCTCCGCGGATGATGATAAATCCAAAATGTTTGTAGATTGTATCTCCTCTAAATCCTCTGCCACTAACAAAAAAGATATAAACAACTACAAAATGAATGCCTCATCTGAAGATTGGAACGTCAATCTGGAAGTGAACGGGACAGACATAGTATTTAAAATAGACTCAGGTAGTAATTATTCTTCCCACAAAGGATTACGAAAGACTAGCAAAACGCCCAAACCTAAAATCAACTGGTATAACACTATCTGCGTATAATAACACATCCATACCAGTTCAAGGCAAATGTATTGCGTAGATTATAAAAAACAATTTGAAGCATCATGCGATGTTCATTGTGGCTGACATAGATGCATCTCCCATACTTGGACTGAAAACCTGCTCTAATCTCAACCTCATCAAGAGGATCTGCAAAATCAATACTAACAAGATTGATTTTCTCTCCGAATTTAAGGACTGTTTTGGTGAACTTGGGACACTCCCGGGTGTTCATCACATTACTATGGATCCCGATATCAAGCCGGTCATAAACCCTCCTAGGAACATTCCCTTTGCACTGAAAAAAAAACTAAAACAAGAACTCAAACGAATGACTGAATTAGGTGTCATTACCTCAGTGACGGAACCAACAGAATGGGTATCATCACTAGTAGTGGTGGAAAAACCTAATGGCTCTCTCAGTATATATCTCGATCCACGGAATCTCAACAAGGCCATCAAAAGAGAACACTACAGACTACCAACTGCATCGGACATAATCCACGAAATGGCAGGTGCAAAATTTTTCACCAAGTTAGATGCATCCAATGCATTTTGGCAAATTAAAGTTGATGAGGAAAGCTCCAAACTTCTCACCTTCAACTCCCCCTGTGGACGATTTAGATTCACACGTCTTCCATACGGCATTCATAGCGCTAGTGAGATATGTCATGCGAAAATAGCATCCATTATTGAACAGATTGAAGGATGCAGAAACTCACAGGATGATATCATTATTTGGGCAGACACTCCAGAAATACTAAAAAACAGAACCATTGAGGTTTTGAATGCCATAAGAAAATCAGGCATGAAATTAAATCAGTCAAAGTGCCAGTTCAGCATAACCGAATTGACATTTGTAGGGCACAAAATTTCCAGTCAGGGAGTCGAGCCTGATGAAAGAAAATGCAAAGCGATAAGAGACATGCCAGACCCATCAACTAAAACAGAACTCCAACGTTTCTTAGGCATGATAAATTACTTAGGCAAGTTCATTCCAAATTTGTCAAATGAAACTGCACCTCTTCGTCTCTTATTAGAAAAAGACAACATGTGGTCTTTTGACAAACCACAAAAAGAAGCAATTCAACGACTCAAAAACTTAGTTACACAGAGTCCAACATTGAAATACTTTGACCTGGTACTTCCAATTAAAGTGTCTTCTGATGCTTCAACACTAGGACTTGGAGCAATGTTAGAACAAAAACACAATGACAATTGGGCTCCAGTAGCATTTGCTAGCCGCTCTCTCACACCTGCTGAAGCCAACTATTGCCCCTTTGAACTTGAAATGCTGTCCATAGTATTTGCCTGTGAACATTTCCATGAATTCTTGTATGGACAACGTTTTCTAGTGAACAATGATCACAAACCTCTAAAATCCATTCTCACAAAACCCATTGCGAAAGCACCCCCAGAATACAACGTTTCTTAATGCGTCTACAGAAGTATGACTTTGAAATTGCATACACTCAAGGCAAACTAATGCATGTTGTTGACACACTCAGCCGTGCAGTACAGAAAAAGAACACACCAGAAATCTCTGACAAAGAAATGAACTTTCTTGTCCATTCCATAATGTCCTCCATACCCATCAGTGACAAACGTCAACAACAGCTCACAACTGAAACAGCGAATGACCAAACGTTACAACAACTGCAACATCAAATTATGATTGGATGACCACAACATCGTCACAACCTGCACCCTTGTCTTCACCCTTATTTCAATTGCCGAAATGACTTAACGTGCCATAAGGGGCTGGTAATGAAAGGTTCACAAATTGTTGTACCACTCAGTATGCGAGCGGAAATGCGCAGAATTCTGCATCAGGCGCATTTAGGAATTGAAAAAACTAAATCTAATGCCAGGCAGGCTCTTTTTTGAACAAAGTAATGGAAGATATGGTAACAAATTGTGATTCATGTCAACGATATAGCAACCGACAAAGTACAGAGCCACAGATTCCACATGACATACCAGACCAACCCTGGCATAAGGTTGGCACAGACCTCTTCAGACTGCAAGGAAAGTACTACCTCATGTTAGTGGACTAGTAGTCGAATTTTTTTTAAATAAGTCTACTCCATAATACAACTGCACCGACGGTGATTAATCGGACAAAAAATATCTTCGCTAAACATGGGATACCCTGACAATGGCCCTCAATTTAAGTCAAGTGAATATAAAAAATTTGCCACTGAATGGGATTTTTCCCATGTAACTAGCAGCCCAGAATATCCACAGTCCAATGGTCTAGTGGAGAGGACTATCCAAACAGTGAAAAAAACATTGCATAAATGTTTCCAGACAGGAGATGATCCATACCTTGCGCTACTAACGTTGCGTACAACACCTGGCAAAGACAACTCTCCTTCACCGGCAGCTAGGCTAATGAATCGCCAACTGAGAACACTGCTACCAATCATGAGAAAAAATAATCATGATCATCAAAAGGCAAATCCAAATCACAGACAGACAGTACAATGTGATAGCCATCAACGGGAGCTAACTCCTCTAAAGATTGGTGACCAGGTCCGTGTTCATGATGGCAAAACTTGGTCCAGGAAAGGCATAGTGACTGAACGTTGTTCCCAACCCAAATCATAAATAGTGCTGACGGAGAATGGTAGAAGTATACGCCGAAACCGTCGACATATACTGCAAGTACCCTGTTCAAAGACGCTAGCATCACAACCATATCCTGACACAATATTCAGCGCAACCAGACAACCTCATCGACCTAATTCACGAGAACCATGTCCAGTCGTTCCAGAATCAGGAGTCCATCAACCTCGATGGATGCAGGATTTTACAAAGTAAAGAAATTGTATCCTCAATAATAAAGAACTTGGGAGGGGGATGTTATATGTATACATACATGTGTGTGTGTGTATGCACATACACATATATATTAACTGCGGACAGAAAGGGAACTGAATCTTCCGCTGTGGGGACACTTCCTGTAAAATGCCTTAAGGAAATAAACGTATGTTCTCGCACTCCAATCTTCATCTCTCGTTTCTAAGTGCAGCGAGAAATCATCGCCGACTCATCTCAACTCCCTTTTACGAAGACCAAATACCTGCATGGTAAGACCGAACCATTTTACTTCTTTGTTGATTGTAAACCTTTTTTTTACTCCACGTTGTTTACGTGTCTATCGGTGAATACAACAGTTAAGGGGCAGCTTGATTCCTCTGACCACTCTCAAAAGGGGGCTGGATAACCTCAAATTTGAAAAACCACTGCTCCTACAGCTATTTCAGATGCATCTGTTGTAAGGGTGAGTTTTGTGTCCTCGCTGTCCATTACGTAGTTTAGTTTTGTAAAGTTGGCCAAAGCAGTTTTAGCTTGTTTGAAGGCTTCTAAGCTAGGCCCTTCTAACTTTAACTGTTGGTTCTTTGTTTTGTTTTGTAACAAATCTGTTAACGGTGCAAGTAATGTAGAACAGTTAGGTAAAAATCGTCTGTAATAGTTAATTACGCCTATGACTCTGCGTACTTGTCTGACTGATGTTGGTTGCGGGAAATTTGAAATTGCACTTACCTTCTCGGGTAGTGGAGATATTCCGTCCTTGTCAATTAAGTGTCCGAGGAAATTAACCTTTGGTTGGCTGAAAATGCATTTCTCTGTATTTATTTTCAGACCGTAATGTGATATTCTTTCAAATGTTTGCTCTAAGTGCTGTCTGTGCTCGTCGAGGTTTCTGCTGGCGATTAAAACGTCATCCACATATGCAAATATAAATGGCAGACCTCTTAAAACTTCGTCTATTAACCTTTGGAAGGTTTGACAGGCGTTCCTAAGCCCAAAAGGCATCCTTACGAACTCGTAAAGGTCAAATGGTGTGGTCAGTGCAGTTTTATGAATGTCTTCTTCTGCCACTGGAACTTGGTAGTACGCCTTTACGAGATCCAGTTTGGAAAATATGGTGGCGCCTTGCAGACCGATGGCGAAATCGTGGATATGTGGAATAGAGTATCTATCCGGACCGTTTTAGCATTTAATATTCTAAAATCGCCACAAGGACGCCATGTTGTAGCGTCAGACTTTTGCACCATGTGTAGCGGTGAAGACCAAGCACTTTTCGAGGGTCGGATGATCCCTTGCTGTAATAAATGTTGAAACTCGTTTTTCGCAATCTTATATTTGTCCGGTTTCAATCGTCTGGGGGTGGCATAGACAGGTTGTCCAGTTGTCTTGATGTGGTGCTTGGCATTATGTTTTATGGTGTCTGTGTTTTTAAATGGCTGGGAGAGTTGTGGATATTTTTTTAGTAGCTGACGGATGTACTGGTCCTCGGGTAAGGCAGAACTGATTCCAGTAGACTGGTATTTCGAGGTGATTCCTCTTACTGAAATCTTGGTTTGATTATCCACTAGTGTGCGATTAGTCATGTCGACAGACAGGTTGAATCTGGCTAAAAAATCTGCCCCCAATATAGGCGTTGTTACACTGGCTATGGTAAAATTCCAGAAAAAATTCCGTCGCATGCCGAGATTGATATTGAGCGATTTATCTCCGTAAGTTGGTATTTTGGTACCGTTAGCTGCTTGAAGATGATAAGATTGCGGCATAGTCTCCTGATTTTGTGTTGGTGGTATCACGCTTATTTCAGCTCCGGTGTCTATTAAAAAGTTATATCCATTAATTTTGTCACGGATATAAAACAGACGACCTTTTGTTAAAAATCCAGCAACAGCCGTCGTCTCTACTGGCTGGAATTTCCGTTTCCCGCATTCGCGTTGTTGAAAGAACAAGGACGTGTACAGCGTCTCGCCTCAGGACCAAACCTTTTGTGGTAATAACAAATTTCATCCTTTCTATTGCGGTTGTCAGTTCGGTCTCTGCTGAAACTTCGCTTTCTGTAGCCTGGACATTTATCGCGGCGGTACTGTCGGTCTTTTTGCAGTAAGCCTTGTAATTGTATAGACAACCTTTCTACCGTAGACTTGAGGTCGTTAAATTCCCTGTCTCTTTGTTGGGCTGGTTGTGGTTGGATAGAGTTTACCCTGCGGCTTCGAAAACTTTCATGGATCCGATCTGCAATGTCCACGAGTTTTTCTGTCTGCGTTCCCTCCGTCATGGGTGCGAGGATTTGTGTCGTTGTAGTGGGTAACTTGTCCAGCCATAAGCTCCGCATAATGTTCTCGGACATTTTGTTGTCACCCAGTAAGGTTCGCATGTGCCTCAATAACTGCGATGGGGTGCGGTCTCCTAATTCCACCTGAGTGAAAAGGTTGCGTAGCATGGCTTCGTTCGATACACCGGTCCGTTTTAAAATTGCTTCCTTGAGCCTATCGTACGGGTTGTCATCCGGGACATTTTCCAGTAAATCCATTACTTCCACGACGATGTCCGCTGGCAGTTTTTCCACTAAGTAACAATACCGGGTTCTCTGGGAGGTGATTCGCTTCGCATCAAATAATGCCTGGATTTGAACGAACCAGGACTTAGTGTTAGTCGTGTTGAAAGCCGGGATATTCAACGATAGTGTGGCGAGAGGGGTTTCTGAAAATTGTGATTCCATTGTGTCCTTCCTTTTCGTTTTGTTTGTTTTTTTAAATGAAGTGTCTCACGTCGGTCACCAATTGTTGAGGGTGCAAACAAGTCCCTCAGACAAATAATAAAAGGAAAATACACTACAAATAAAGCAAAATAAACTTTTGTTTATTTTCGTAAAAAAAAATATAAGAATTATTTTTTTTTGTACAAAAATGAAATTGTCCGTAAAGCAGTGGAAGAAAAGGAGAAAGAAAGGCACTGGGAATGTGAGAGGGAAAAGGTAGGACGATGTGTAGCGAGCGAGATGAAAGAAAGAGAGGGTGAAGGAATGTTCACTGATACGCGATACTGCCTGTTGTGTGAACTGCTGAATTCTCTGTGTGTGTGTGTGTGTGTTCGAAGCTGTCCGTGTCGCTTTGATGTCGGCTTGTCGCTGTTCCCCCTCTGGTCTGATGAGAGTTTCTACCTTCCTTATATCTGAATGATGAGGCTCCGGGGAGATTAAGAAATGGGTTTCTTATGTCGAGCCCTGATTGGTCAATAAATCATATTTTTTTTACCACGTGGTGTGCTTTTCACTACGTCCGAACTTTTGGGTGCGCCGTTCTTGTTTTTGACCCCACAGGGTATGGTGAGGAGTGAATTCCCGCGCAGTTGTATTTTTTGATACCCGTGGTGTGAATTAATTTTTATTGTGTGTATGGAAAATAAAATAAGGAACAGCACAGACTTTTATATACTACGACATACACAAAACCATATATGTATAAACATATCCCGGGTGGAGAAACTATATATCACGTATATCCAAAAGTAAAGCAAAGTATAAAGAGGAACAAAGATGTTACATATAATTCCTGACCCGGAGAAGCCATTCCGAGGACTCCAGATTTAAACAGGCCGGATTCATTTATGTCCCAAACGGAAACGGCAAATTTAGCCTCGGCCTAGGCTAAAAGAAAGCAACCTTCTCGTTTGGTTACTATTTACTGACTGAAAATCAACTCCCACTTTGGGTCACTGAATGCAGTGACGTCAAGAAGCGGTCGTCATGTGAACACGGGACTTATCTTCCACCAAAGGGAGATAAGCGCCTTCTGTATCCCTACATTTCTTTGAAGAATTCTAAAACCATTCCCTTCTCTACGTAATGTTATTTTACAGCATTTTCATGGGATATCGCGCCAAAGCATAAGAGAAACTTAAAGACATGTCTTTGCTCTCCCGTCATAACACATAAAGACAACAGCATATCATCCATGTTCGAACGGTAACATCAAACAATTTGAACAATTAAAAGCTACAATAACCACCAGAAACATCCAAAATTCCTGGGTAGACAATTTATCACTTATATTGCCTATACGAAACACAGTCAAGGTTGATTTCGGATACACTTCAGCTGAAATAGTTTATGTGACAACTTTAATTTCTCCTGGCAAATGTTGTGATAGTAACGCAAACTCCAACTCACGACGACATTTGCTCAGTAGTTAAAAGCAAAAATGTCGCAGCTGCAATTCGCTCCAACAAGACAGGTAACCAAACAAATATAAATTCCAAATGATCTAGGCAATTGCGAGTATATTTTTCGTAATGACGCAGTGAAAAAAGTTCTATATGAAATATCTTACCTAGTATACAAGAAAGCTAATCAATATTTTATTATTTCTACGCAATCCAAAACAGAATATGTTTCATTAACAAACAAACGCGGCTATATGTCAATGCACATAAACTGCAGCCACATTGATAAAAAATAACCTACAACCCCTGAGATGTTACCATTATAGTAAAATAACAACCCTTATAAACCTTTATCTGCCAGAAGGGGTAGGAAATTATCATGGCTAGAACGTTTCAAGACGTTAAAACTATAAATATTAATTGCCCATTATTTTCAGTAGGATATATTCTAAGTATCAAGAACAATAATAAAATAAACAAGAACATCGGATGTGGCGAACCTGGGATTGCCTCCCTTTGAAATGTAATCAGGTGACTAGGGTTACAGGATATGAGTATAAAAAGCGCGCAGTTTAAAAACATTTCTCTACTTCCCCTTTTTTTGTTCTCTGAACACTACCGCTGCAGCTCAAGTTTTTCCGCGACAACAGTCAATTCACTTACACGCACGCATGAGCGCGCATGCACACACACATATTCTCAAAAATGTAATAATAATTGTAATGTAAATATATAGTTTCAAAATAAAAATGTCTGTCTGTCATTTATATATGAAAATTTTGGTTGTCACTGCTTTTACTTAAGCACGTAATTATCGCAATCATTCTCTCTAGTTGTCAAGGGAAAAAGCAAATTACAATTTTTCAATAACAAGTAACAACGTAATTTACTATGATTTTAATAACATCTACTTCATTAAAATATTTTTATTTCCTTTTCAAAATTACTTTTACTATAAATTAAATGAATATATATTTATATTTTATATATTATTTATATTTTATTTTAATAATCAATCGATTTACTTGTAATGATTTCAATAAAGCTAAATAATAATTTAAATTAACTAGTACATTTAGTATAGACAGAATATGACAAAGACAAAATATGACAAAAACAAAAAAAATTTTTAAATTAAAATCAATTTAATTCACTAATTAAATAATTTAAAATATTAATCATTTTATTAAAAAATATTAATAAAAAATTAAAATATATTTCTATTTTTGACTTCTAGTGACATACTTTTTAGCATAAATACCCTAATATTATTGGGATTTTACTCCAATATAGAAAAACAAAATTGTAGGGCTATTAGGCACACAAGAAAATGATGACACTTACTCGGTGTGAAATTGCAGAAATAATTTGTTTATAATGAAATTTAATTTGGAAATGAAAGAAGGGTAGAATGACTTGCTCAAAATATCCTTTTGAGTGCGTCAAAAGAATTAGGTTAAGAGAAAACCATTCTTTTGGGAACTTACAGGTGATAAGGTTAAAATGCCCATCCTAAAGGGACTCATTGAAAGTTCCCTCGTAGTTGTGAATCCTAACCTATCAGCAGTTGAAGTAATTGTAAAGAATATTGAAGTGAAGAAGACCGAATGAGGAATTTGTAGCGGCGATGTGACGAAAGCTTGGTTTGCGTCTCTTTGAAGTTGGTTTCCGAACAAATTGTTAGTTTTTGGCTTCGGTTATATTATCCGCAGTTTTAGTCCACTTAGAGTTACAGAATCTTCTTGCGGTAAGATATTTAGATATTTATTGTTAAAGCTATCTTCTCGTCCGTGATAATGAACAGTGATATTCATCGGCCAGGTACCTGTACCATTCTGTCACCATTTCAAATAATCGCAAGTTTGAATTCATTGCATCTGATTGGTAGAAAATAAACCAAGGGAAGAATTTTCCTTCTTAATCTTTGTTTCTAGAACGAAAAAATATTGAGAAGGAAAATTCTTTAGAATCTTATTGTCCCGAGTCAAACATAGCGTCACCAAAAATAGGCTCCATATTCAAAGCATATAGAGAAAAGGCTGTCCGAACAACTCGTTGGTTATTAAAGTCTTTATTTAGGTAGGGAGTATAGAATTGTATTTTTTTTATTCACATAAAGTTTTATAATGTTTGATTACAAATGATCTCAGGTATTTAAAAAGTGCCAGTTATTCAATGCCATTTTAGAGATACTTCATAAATTGTGTTCATTGTCTACTATGTTTAGCTCATACAACTTTTCCTGACTACCGCTACAACCTCAGTTTCAAGCAAAAAAGATTCACTACTCGATTATTCTTAAAATGCACAATGGCATAAGAGCGATTGTCTTGACTGACTGGCCTCTCTACTGAGAAACATATTTGTTGATTTCGAACGAAAAAAAGAATCACGTGACAAAATATTAGAGGAATTTACTGTAAAATGATGTCTATTGTAATTTATGTTTAAATGAAGTAAGTATTTATTTCTTATAAAAACTCATGCATTTTACTTTTGGTGCAGTGTCCGCTCCTTGTGAGCTGCATGCACACACGGGCATTAGATTCTGAGAAATGGATAAAAATATTCAAAATTGATGGGTGTGCAAAACATTTCGTCGTTATCTGTATATATTTAAGATAATACTTCTCCCTAGATAAAATTATGCTAATACTATCTGGCAAGTTGTTGAACCCATTTCGACGCAAAGAAACACTGTTAATTTTGTTTTACATCTCTTACAACCCTTAAGCACACTTATTTAATTTTATGTAATTTTGAGAAATACTTTTTTGTATTGCTTAATGTTTATATTAGTTATAAGGTCAAGTCCTCGGATAATTTAAATCATCAGATCTTGGTTAAACAGGACCACCCCAGTTACAGAAAAAAATGCAATAAAATAGTACATTATTTCATTAGAAAAGCTGTTAAGTCGGGTAATTTTACCAAAACAATAAATTTATTCACGTATTTACACGCTTGAAGTAGTACGCTTCAGGAAAATAAATCGGAATTCTTATAGTCCGTATTTTTAAATTATTGTCACGAAGAGGAAATATTCATACAAAAGACTAAATTATCTGACAAATAATATTAAAAAATGTTGAAGACCAAGGTAAGAGAGTTCGTTAGCCACCGAAGGGATATATGATTTACATACGTTCAAAAGTAGACGAGGAGAGATAGTTTGAAATACTTAGCTATCTTGAGAGAAAATTCTTTAAAGACCGACATGTTAGAGGCCGATAATATAATTAGCGAGTAATATTACACTGGCGGGAACTTCAATGCTGTTCACGATGAATAGAAACGAAATTTTTCACATGACTTCAGGCATTATTCTATCATTAATTTAATTTTTCTCCTCATTTTATATGAAAAGGAATCTCGCGTAGGCTCACGAATTTATTTCCTTCTTCTTGGCTGGCCGGCTAATTTCTGTGAGGGCAAGGTTTTCATTGGTCTAAAACAATTTTACTTCGCGAATTCTTTTCTTTCTTCTTCCTCAGTTCTCCGAATTTGATGGAAAGTATTATTTCGTACTTACTACATCTTTCAGTTTTCAGTTTCTGAGAATTTTATATTTAGCCATTTCTCCTTGGTCTGCTTAGACATATTCCTGTTGAATTTGTTTAGCATTATATATTCTCCGATATTTTGGGGCACAATCTGCTATCTTGTCTTCATTAGGTCGATAGTTTCACATCTCATCAACTTTTTCCTTCAGAAAGACTTGTTGCTGTTGTCATTGGGACTTTTAAGATGTTGTACGTCCAATCTCCGATATGTCCCAAAGCTTCACCACGATTCTGTTTCTTCTATGTGCCGTGTCACTTCAGGACTTAGGTGATCATGGCTTTCCACAATTTCCTATCCTTTGTGGTTCTTAGCAATTTCTCTCTCTTTGCTCGTTTCCCCGTTTCGCCATCCATTCACATAAGATAGGTAAGTGGATCACTGTCTTTCCCTATTTCTCTTGCCCTCAATATGCCCCGTGAGGGTTAAGTCTTCTAAGCACTCCTTCCTGATTATGTGAATTTCAGCTGTTTTTCCTGGTTCTGAAAAGTGTTCTTTCTGTTGCCATTTTCTTTAAGATTGCTTTATTATTTAATCGCTCCGTCCATGGAATTCTCAGTATCCTTCTGCAGAACCATATTTCTGCTGCCTCTAGTTTTCTCCACATCCGTGCGGAGAATCCTCAACATTCACTGTCATATAAGAAAACGAATAGCACATAGAAATCCAGCACTATTTTCTTGGTTTCAAACGAAATTATTCCGTTTCTCAGCACCTTGCTTAGCTTTTTAATGCTCTTTTCGCTAGTCCAGTGTGTGTTCGAATCTTGGTGTCACATTTTCCATTCTCTGTTAAAACATTTCCCAGATATTTAAACTTCTGCACGTACTTGATATACTTGTAACTCGCATCTTGCACTTTTTCTGTTGCTGATGATCATACTTTCTGCCTTCTTGTAGTTGATGTCTAGTACTTGTTTTTTTTTCGCTTACTTCTATTATATTGCCCAGGGGTTCATATAGTTTTCTTTCAGAGACGGCCATCAACACAGTGTCATCTGCGTATCTTATATTGTTAAGATTACACCCACCGATAATAAATTCTGGTAATTCCCTTTGGATAGCGTCACTGTAGAGCTTTAATAAATCTGGGGAGAAGTCACATCCTAACCTTGTCTCACGCCCCTCTCTGTTTTTGTGTAGTGACTCAGTTCATTATCTATCCGTATGCAGGCGGTTTACTACCAGTATAGGTTATATATTATTCTAACATCTCTTCCAGATAGGCTTACGGCCACATACCGTTTTCCGTACGATCACCGAAGTTAAGCAAGTTGAGCCTGGTCAGTACCTAGATTGGTGACCGCTTGGGAATAACAGGTGCTGTAAGCTAAGATGTGCAGGTGGTGTAATGTATAATAGCTTGGAATTGTTAATCGGGTAGTCGAATTCTAATTCCAGTTGGGTTCGTTATATTCACTTACCTGCAAATACCCTTGGGAAAGTGTTGAGATCAATAAAACATCCTTCGTCGCCACTGTTGAGATGTTGAGTGTTTCCACGTGAGTATATGGTAATAACGAACAAACACAGTCGTAGGGAAAATACTGGTATATTCAGAGAGGTATTTACATCAGAGAGATTAGTAGTAGAACGAACGTAGGTTAGTAGTAACAATAAGTAATAGTAATAAAGTCCAACGGTATCTTCCGGTCGAGAAACGGGAGTGTAACTGATCACTACAGAAGTCTCACTCTGCACTGCACTACACTGCTACACTACTCACAGTCTCTAGAACTACTGTTCTATTTATAATAATAGGATCAGTCTATTGTGGTTGTGAAGGTGGGTGCTCCCCAACAGAAAGGTAATCCTCACCCTAGCTATAGGTTAATTAATAAGACTTGTATCACTAAAACCTTTATTATCTCCGAAAAAATAGAATTGCATAAAAAATATTTAGATTTCGGCATTAAATGACCCATAGAAGTTGAAATTGCCGCTAAACAAATACAACTAACCAAAACAAACAATCAATATCTAATATTTGTCTATATTTTTGAGATGAGGTATTGTGATTATTTACATTATTTACATTGTTCGAACTGTTTTCCTCATCTTTATAGCCAACACTATGACTGAGATACGTAGATAACACTTTCATACTCTGGTCACTTAGATAATGTTACAAAGATGGATTTAGTGAGGGCTCTCGGTATGTCGCCATTGTTGTATATTTCGTTTATTACTTTTGTGATTTTGTCAATGCCGAAATCGTAGAAAGCTGAGTGCATTTCTGCTGTGATCCCATCAGACCCTGTTGCTTTCTTTTTCCCCAGTTCTGATTTTACTTCATCTTTTAGTATTTCAGGCCCTTCCGTATTGTTCAGTGCATGACTGTCTCTCGCATCATGAAAAAATACTCCAAAGGTGGGTACCACCTTTAAAGTATTTTGTTTCATTTTCTATTGTCAGTGATCCTTCCTTTGATTTTATAGAGCCTGTTGGTTGACTTACCATTCGTCTTGCTAATTCTTTTATTCTGTTGTGTATACTTTCTGCATTTGTTTTTGTTATTTCTTTACATTTGTTTTTAATTTCTATTTTTAGTGTTCGGTATTCTTTTTCATTTTTTGGCATTGTTTGTCGTCGCTTTTTCATAATCTCTAGAATTTCCTCTGTCATCCATTCGCCTAGTTTTCTTTGGGATGATCTCATTCGCCGACGTTACTAGTATTTCTCTCGGCATGTTCCACTTTGATTTTGTAGTTTCGTTCAGGTTATATTCGTTTATAACTGCTTTTTTTGTATATCTGATTACAACTTGGTTCCTCCAGGAGTCTGTCGTATTGCAGTTTAGGCGTGGCTTTGATTTTACTCTGATGTAGCACACGACTGAAAGATGGTCGCATCTTCAGTCAGCACTTGGGCATGGTTTGCAGTATAGAACTGTGTTTCTGAACCTTTTGTTGACAGTTACGTAATCTATCTTGTTCTTTATGTCTCCTCTCGGATTTCTCCATGTCCGCAGGCGTTTTAGATGCTCCTGGAACCAGGTCTTGGTGATTGTTTGATCGTTTGCTGTGCACCACTGAAGCCATCTTTCACCGAGTTCATTTTGGGATCCTACTCCGAATTTGCCGACTATTTCGTCTTCTTCTTTTTTTACTTTGGCATTCAGGTCTTTCATAATGATATTGATTTCATGTGGTTTACATAGGACTTTGGCGTTGTTACAAGAGTTACCGATTTCTTACCCCGTGCTCTGCGCTCTCGATGTGTATACAACGATAATTGCTATGTTAAAAGTCTCCCCTTTGAGTTTAATTAACAGGATTCTGTCTGAGATTTGACAATATTCCAGAATACATTACTTCATATCATTATCTAGTATTAACCCTGCACCTCTTTCTTTTTTCTCCCGCCTGTGAGTGTCATTTACGAAGTCCCCATTACTTGCCTACCTAGTTACGCAGATGCCTAGAATTTCGATAGTTAATTTATATATCTCTTGCTTGAAAGTTGGCCCCATTGGTATAGCGTCCTTACGTTTCAGGTCCAGATTACTATTTTTTGTTTGTTACGAACAGTTGCTGGATAATGGTCTGGTGGCACCTGTCGCTCATGTTTATCTTTACCAGGTGGGGAGTCGTTTTCAAGGAACTTAACCGCCTTTGTGTCGTTATTCTTTATATTCATTTCATTATCTGTAATATTTATGTCATTTGTTGCTATGATTATTCTTGGGATATATCGTGGAGTTGGTTTCCGTTGCCTTCTCTATGGCATTTTTTATTGAAACACCTACTCCGATAATTCTTTCGCCCTTCGGGAGGTTTTATTTTTCACCTTTATGTGAAATTATGTTGCTAAAATTATGTGAAATTATGTTGCTAACCACTCCGCTCGCGCCAGACGAAATTGAGCGGAAGGACACAATTTAGTCGCCGACTATTCGACAAAGTTTCCATTTCGGAGAAAAATTTCTTACTTTCCAGGTAAGGGTCGGGTTGCTGAAAAGTTTTTGATGGTAAGAAGAGAGTGGGATTATCAGGAATTTAACTGCAGTTTACACGAATGAATAGTACATGATAGTGATTAAAAGGTAATGTTTACGTAACATTGATAATTGTTGAGTCTTAAGTAACGAGGTAAAAGAGGGAAGTAAACTACCCAGTATTTGTTTTACTTTTTTCTTAAAAGAAAAATTTGATAGGTTACAATTGAAGACAAAGTTTAATAAAGACATACAGGGTTAGTAGAATAAGATATGGGACTAACAGCGCTATCCCTAAAACAGGAAAGTCAGCATAGATTGTCCATTGGAGAGATAACAGCTGTTCGCGGGGTGTGGTCCGAGAGGAACTATAGAATTCTTCAACTATGAAAAGTTTGTCTTGGACTCATGCTCTTCCTGCTTAAAACAACCATTTCTCTACTTTCTATTTAATTGTTTTCTTTCGCTTTTCCTCTCTTCCCAACTACAACTCGCAAGTATATAATAATAAAAAGTAAATAAAATCTGAGTGAAGTTTTTAAGTGTAGGGCTGACTTAGAGTAATTATATAGGGTTAAATTAAGGAACGGACAGTACATTATTTTCTATTAAGTTTTTAACTTATACTAAATTGCAATATCTCCTATCACAGTAAAATCGAGCGGAAAATTAACTGTCCTTATTACATTTTTTTCACTCTATCACTAGTTCCAAATATTTATTCTGTATCCTATACCCTACTTGAGAGCTAAGTATGACAATCGTTTGCTCACTGACAAGTGATTTAACATTTTGTTGGAAAAATAAAGTGTACAAGAAATATGGAAAATATACGTACAAATAACTCACCGATCAGTCAAAATTTTGGTCAGAGACTGTTGTTGCTATATATATATATATATATATATATATATATATATATATATGTGTGTGTGTGTGTGTGTGTGTGTGTGTGTGTGCATGTGTACGGATGTGTGTATATATGTGTGTGTATATGTATGGACGTGTGCAAAAATTTTAAAAAAAGGATTTACAGGTCTGTTATTGATGTTTTACCCCATTTTCTCCCTTAATATTCTCCATTTGGAATTGTGAGTTTAAAATTCTTTACAATGCGGAGGAAAAATTTTTTTAAATAGGTAATTGAATTTAAATTTATTACCCTTTAATAATCATTATTAATGATATAATATTTAGATTTTTGATAATTGAATACTAAAGTCATCACCTAATATTTTTTAGAAAAACTTTTTTTAGGAAATTCTAAGGATACACCTATATATATATGTGTAAGTATGCGGAAACATTTAAAAAGATATATGTAGGTTTTAATACATGAAATTGCCCGTGTATATCGGTACATGTGTATCTGTATGAGTGACTGCACATGTAAAAGAACGTATGTATATGGGAAATTTGCATGGATGTGTTTACAATATATGATAGATCAAGATCTCTAATATTACCTTCAAATATCACTCCATATTAACTTAAAAACTAAATTTTAAATAAGAGAAATTACCAATCTAAAAATAGTCGCTAATTAAATTCATGAATAAAATTCAAACTGATAGAGATATCACCTTAATAATCAATTACAACTAGAAGTAAACTTATATTTGAAAATAAAATTTTAGTGTTTTAATGTAAATTCTATAAATATTTTTCTAATCGGCTATTTCGTATTAAATCCACAAAATGTTTTGTAATAAAGTTTTTAAAAAAAACTTTAACAAACATATAATTAAATTCCTTATAGACTGTTTAAACATTCAAACTTATATCAAACATTATAATATTTATGAACTCTCAAAGTAAAGCAAAATAACAGCGTCTATTTCATTCCAAAGAAAGTTAATGACACTTTCTCTCATAACTTCTCTCTCTTTTTCTCTTTATACCGTTTCTCCTATCCCCCTTCCATATCAATATATAACTTCCGTTAAGTTAACCGATTTAATGTGTCAATGTCTGGATTTCGTCAAACAATTTAAATTTGAAAGAATAGAAATGTTACATCTAATTCAATCATGTCTCTCTCACCCCTCACTTCCTAACTTCGTTAATTTACATATGTAAATTTCTTTTCATTTCAATCTTTGGAAGTAAAGTCTGATGATCCGCGGTCCTTTAAAAGGGCTGTGGTAAAATAATTTATTATATGGAAGCTTAAAGTGGTCTGTTTTTATTTAAATTATTAGCTCTGATTTACATTGAGCTCTCTGGATTTGATCCTCCTTGGGTCTACCCATACGGATTACCTAGTTTTTCGTAAACTATATATATATATATATATATATATATATATATATATATATATATATATATATATATATATATATATATATGTATGTATGTATGTATATATATATATATATATATATATACATATATATATATATATATGTATATGTATATATATATATATATATATATGTATATATATATATATGTATATATATATGTATATATATATATATATATATATATATATATATATATGTATATATATATATAATTATTTATTTGAATATTACAACATAAATATGTTATAAAATCACGACAAAAATAGCCATTTTGTTTCAACACTTCTGGTGTCTTATCAAGTGAAGATGTAGAATATAGAATAAATGGTTTTAAAAGTTTCAAATTAATTAACGATCCTTAGCTAATTGGCAAAGTATAGGCCCAGTGGATTTCCCATACTGACGCCATTAGTTTGGGTGTAGATATTGCCGTTATGGTCATAGAATGGGACTTTGTTTGTGCATGCATGTAGTAGGGCCAAACTGTCACATCCAACCTAAATTTGATCTCATCACTAAGAAAACGGAAATTGAAATCCTACACCAGTCATTATCCCAACTTGCTACACGTGGTGACATAGTAGTTCACCCCGACCTGAGAGACCTACTCAAAGCTGAAGGCTTGAAGAACCGATCCCCTGGCAATAACCATAGTAGCATCTTAACGCCAAAACTGAGAAAGGCCGCGAAAGAGTTAAAAAGCAATCCCGACATCGTCATCAGACGAGCTGATAAAGCTAACACATACGCTATTCTCGATAAAGCCGATTACCACAAAAAATTAAAGAATATTGTCGACGACCGGACTAAAGTCACAAAACTGAAAAGAAATCCCACTGAGACTTTAAAAAGGTCCGTCAACAAACTAATAACAGCTCACAACGCTGAAGTAGGTTCCCTGAAAATTCACAAAATTGTTGGAGATTACCAACCGGGATATTTATATGGAAACATAAAAACCCATAAACCAGGATACCCGCTACGACCAATCATTTCCCAGATCCCAACACCTATCTACAAACTATCGAAATTCCTGAACGACATCATCACTCCATACCTGCCTACTAATTACAGCATCACATCCACCCACGAATTCCTGCAAATTTTAAAGTCTACAAAAAACCCAAACCAAGGTATAATAGCGTCACTTGACGTTGAAAACTTATTTACAAACGTCCCTGTCGAACAAACAATTGACATTATCCTCAATTCCGTATACTCTAATAAGTCACCTCCGCCACCCATCAAGCCACCCATAATAAAAAAGTACTACATGCATGCACAACCAAAGTCCCATTCTATGACCATAACGGCTTCCCAAACCATCTTATAGACCAACAAATAAGACTATTTCTCCCTAATGTAAGTAATAATGAAAGTGAACACACAGTCAAAAATCACATACACATTTATTACAAAAACCAAATGCATACGAATTACAAACAAGATGAATGCTCACTAAGACATATTATAAAGAAATACACCACCCCAATCGACCCAAATAAAAAAATCAAATTAATTATCTATTATAAAAAATTCAAGACAGCTAACCTCATCCTCAAAAATAACAACACGCCTCATAAGTCAAAGCTGCAAAGAACGAACATTATTTACGAGTTCAAATGCCCCTTAAGGAACTGCGTTCCTAACGAAACCGGACTCATAAATAATTACATCGGCCACACAACCACATGTTTATCCAGACGTCTTACGTTACACCTATCCGATCACAGCTCCATTAGAACCCATTTAAACACACACAAAAATTTACCAGACTCCATTAGAAATATACTAGTAGACAACACAAATATATTAATTGCTTCTACCTGTAAAAAAAAGGTTAAAAATAATGGAGGCTTTAATAATAAAAAAGAAAAAGCCTACCCTTAACAATATTAACTATGAACAAAGCCACAACGTGCTAACCGTATTCGGAAATTAAAACACCACTACTACACACTAAGACATATACATAATGCACACACTCAACTAAGTCTGAAAAATCAAATCATCCTTGATAATGGCTAAAGATATAGCCGAAAGCGCTCGGAAAAATAAAACATTTGGACAGTTCTTACACACCCTTTGTCCAGCAAAGAAAGCTCTTGTTCGTACACAAGAAAAATTAAATAAAAAACTTAACCGTAGTACCTTGTCTGTCGTTTTTAATGAAACTTGCATATATATATATATAAAATAAAATTCTATATATATATATTTTTAGAATAGATTTAAAATATTTCATATTAATACGACAGATTTTTATCATCTTAAACGTTATTTGGATATACATATTTGAGTAGGCTCTCCGTTTATTTATTAAACAATATATGTATTTATTTTCACCTACCGGTCTCAATATTCGAGAAATCTTATTATAGAAAAATTGGTAGGAATTGAATCTGCGTCACATAGGGCAAAGGAAGCCACCATTTAGCCAGGCGCGCCTAACCGCTTGGACACTAAGTAACTGACGGCTAGGCAAAGCCAGTTCATATCGCCACATAGTTTCGTATCCAAGCGTAAACAAAGAGAATTTTTAGAATGGATTTTTATTAATCCGACAGATTTTTATCACTTTAAACGTTATTTTTAGTGGCTACTCATATTTGAGTATGCGCTCTATTTATTTATTAAACAGTATATTTATATATTTTCCCCTACCGTTCTGGATGTTCGAGAAATCTTATTTTCGATGGTAAAGAAAAATTATTGTTACGGGCAGCAACTAGGTTAATTTCACTGAAAAATTACACGTGATTACACGTGAAGAAAAGTATTAAAATAAATTGATTTTTTCTGTCCAATCTAAAAGAAAATATGTTTTATTAAATTATTCAAGCAACAAATATCAAAAATTATTTTTGTGTTTCATTGATTTTTTTTTTTTTTTTTGCAAGGTGAATGATGAATTTTTACTATGTTCGCACTTGCTTTTGCATTGCATTATTGAAATAATTTCTTTAGGGATTTTTTGTATTACTATACAAAAATTTCGCGAATAACTTCCAAATTAAAAAGTAGACACAAGATATCGAAAAAATAAATTATGTGAAAAAGCGCAGAGAAACAAAAAACCAAACTGACCAATAAAGAGAATTGCAAAATCAAGAACCAGGAAAACGAAAATGAAAAGTGGAGAGAAAAGGTATGGAGATGAAAACTGACAAGAGAAATTATGTTACAAGTAGGAGGAAAAATGTGAGACGCGTGCACAAACAGGGAAAATGGGAATATAAGCAGAAAGCAATGAACGAGAAGAATTTATGGTGCAATCGTTAATGAAAGAACAAGATAAGATACTCAGGAAAAATTAACCGCATGGGAAACACACAATAAGAACGGGAGAGATGGTACAATAACAGAAGACAGAGTTAGGGTCATTTTTTAAACCTACGATCAGCTGAATCACTTTCTCGTATTGCTTTGTTTTTTACAGTCACCATGACCCTGTTTGCGTCACCAAGTTGGGTAAATGTTCTTCTTTGCTTGCCTATTGGGGTTCATCGAATTTTCTGCTATGAAGTTCTCTGTAATCATCTTTGCGTTTTTATCGCAATCATCCATACAGATTTCGTACGCCAGAAAATGCCCAATTTGCCCACTGGCTGATGTACCATGTGAAAAGGACTATGCACTGATATGAAAAACTCATTTAGATGGAAGCGTCTGATTGCTTGTAATAGCAGACAGGAATTGCAAATATCTCAAGAACGAACGCTTCTCCGAAGTTAACCAATTGTTATTTGCCATAGTTCTGAAAGTTTTATTTTTTTCGTTTATAAATAAATTTGGTGTCGAACATATAAGCCGACTTTCTTAGGTTCACTCATGCAAAATCATAATTTCTGATTCGTGAGTAATTAAATATAAGCACTATCTTTATTTAAAATTTAGATTTAGGAAGTATGTTTTCATATATAGTGAAATTAGCGGAGAAAGGTGATAGAGAAAAAGAAAAAGACTAAACTATAATTATGATGAAAGTAATAACTGAAATGAGAAAAATGAGGAGACTGTGGGGCCACTCACATCATACCATTGTGCTCACAGGGATAAAAAAAATACACAGAAATAACACTAAATGCATGTTAAATTGTAAATTAAAATCATAAAATTTTATTTATTTTTGTGTACTGGTGTGTACGTGTATTTTAATTGCAAGTGTTTTACTGTTGCATGTGATAAAAGGAAGAAGTCACTTCGCATTATAACAAGCAATGTCTCGAGGTAGATGTCTTAATCTTCCAACGGTCGGTAGCGAAAAAGACTGAGTTCAGTATCTTTTGGTGCGGGAGTCCGTTTTCAGGCAGGAAAAGTTTATGTTGTTTTCTCGGAAACTTATTACTTTGGTTTTATTTCATTTATTTTAAATAATGTTTTAATGTTATTTGTTTTATTTTCTTTATGATTTTCTTAGTATAATTTTATATTTTTATTTATTATTCATAATAATGTCCTTGTAAAAGAAATGAAAGTAAGAAAAAATATACGCAGACAGAAAGAAGATAAATAAAAAAGGAAAGATTAACAAAAGCAAGAATAGAAGTCAACACGAGAAAAAAGAGAATAAATATATGAAAAAGGCAATGAAAAATAAGAAAAGAGACAATAAAAAAGGACAACCATATAAAGAGGAATTAGGAAAATAAGAATAATTACTCGCATTCTAAAGGTAAGATAAATAAAATAAGATAAAAAATGAGATAAAAAGCTTTGTTAACTTTACCGATAAAACTACATTAGGTCAAAGAAAACAATTACAGTTTAAAATCTCAGATATGCAAATACACAGAGTATTTTATTTCGAAGGAGGCTATAGAAAACTATTTGGGAAGTCAATGAAAATTCATGATAGAAGACAAATATGTAAGACGCAGATTAAATAACTGGATAGTGAGAAGATAGTATAAAAAAATTAAATATTTAAGAAAACATTGCATTAAGATTTAAGATTTAAAAAATAAGCTTTGTAGAATTTCTAAGAAATAATAAGTAACAATAAAGTCCATGAAGATTGTTTCTGGACGTAATCATTTTGTTAACTTTGTTCGTTAAACCTTGCATTTGAAAATATATACAGGAATTCATTGACACATCTGTTCGTCCGCAGTTTTATATCAGACATCATTTTGCTAGACTGCTGCCAGAAGGAAAAATATGGGATTCAATTTCTGCTGTCATACCACTACTGACAGTTGAGACAAAATGTGAAGCATTATGAATCGATGACTGTACCTTTTCTATTTTTTCTTTGTACAACAAAAACATTGCACATTACGGCTGGAGATTCTTATTGCTTGTTTTAACTCATTCAGTTTTTATACTACTAATACCTAGTAACTTTCACTTGAGATTAAGTGGCACCAGATTTCTTCAATGCGATTGCACTTTCCATTGTATTCTAATCAATTTTAGCAGTTCTTTTTCCGACTTCCAACCTATTTGCAAGTCTCTTCAGGATTGTTCTAAGCGCGCTAATAACGATAGGTACATGCGTCACTTTCATATTTCACAGTTCTCTAGCAACATCGAGATATTTGTTCAGCTTTCCACTTTCTTTCAATTTTATAGTCTGCTCTAACAGCGACATCAACGGAGACATCATTTTGCCGACTATATCTGCTCTTCTACGATCCGTCTGATTTTCAAATTCCAACAGAATTTTAATTTTTGTAATCTTCATCCTAAAATAGTATCTGATTTGTACATATATCACCGATATGCAGATTTATAACCCAGTGCTATGAATAGAGAAAAGAAAGCTTGGAAAGCTTATTCAGATTGCGTAGCAGTGCAAATATGGCGCCAAACTGACAGCTTTTATGTTTTGAAGTGTACTTATGAAGAGTTACGTAATTACATCAGTCTTTTATTACCACACCTAGTCCACTCAAAAATTCTTTGTCAATCATAGTTGTTACCAAATCATGTTTATTTTTACTGCAGTCAGTTTTTACTCGAAGGTCCCAGCTCTGCTTGCTATTATTGTGTTGTGTATTGTTTATCTACCCATAACATTTAATAACATATTAAAACATGTTTTAATACACTTGTTCAAGCCCGCTGTTAATAGGAATTAACTTTCCCCCTTCATGTCTCCTCTGATCAGCTATCTATATGTAATTTTGTCTGCAGTTCATTTTCTTTGTATTTTGAAATCAGCCTGCACAAGGAATCTTTCTATTTTTATTTCTTGTTTAAGGTTTCCCTGATGTAATATTTGTTCCATATGCTTTATGTATTTATTATATTGATTGATTTGTTTTTTGCGGCTTATCAACACGGTGGGCTTATTTAAAGCCGAAAAAATTATTGTAAGAATAATTCTTAACACTATTTTGGAGATAATGATTTTTCCAGATACACGTCCTACTATTTAACCCATAGCTAGATGAGAATAGCTGCATTCATACTTTTCCTAGGGTAATTGCACGTAAGTGAATGTAACGAAATCGACTGGAATTCGAACTTAGTTTTCTGATTTCTCATTCTGAGCAACTATCCATTACATTACTGGCACTTCTGACTGTATTAATTCTAATCATTCTTTCTTTAGCGTTGTCTGTAGTCCACACAATTCTACTTCGTTAATGTTTTTAGTGGTGTATAAGGACTATATTGCCTTTTGTCATTCATATAAAAATTTTTATTTCCTTCTGACATTCGCGTATTGCTAGTTTGTTATTTTCTGTACAGAAAAATATGGAACTCTGGATTCAATTTCATCTTCTCATTTTACGGTTTGCAATTTTCATTAAGGACTTCGCAGAGTAAATAAATGTATAATTATATGTATATAAATTCATTTGTTTATTCAACAATTTTTGTTTTTAGGTTCGTGAACATTTCCGATTTTAAATTGGTGTTCCTTCTTGCATTCCCAGAAACTGCTATAGAAAAGTTTTGTTCCTGTCGCATCTCGTTTTCATGCTTTAATATATACTACCTTAAAAACTGTCCTATTAGGTGGCATTTAAGCTAGCTCGTGCGGAGGGATCTTTATTGGGCCTTCGGCTTGTTCAGGAGTTTTGAGAATCCCTACGTCTTTGCATATTCTCAGCATTGTATTTCCCCTGGCTCCCGTTTGATCTGGGTTTTCATTTGCATGGGACTTTCTTTCCTCGCTGCAGCTGAGGCTCTTTTGATTGCAATCTGATCCTCTGTTGGTGGAGATTTCTTTTTGCGAGGCATAATGCTGTCGTATACGATAGGCAACAATAAACTACAGAAGAACTCAAAATTGATTGCTGCATTTAAGTATTCAATTAATATTTAAGCTTACCTTTTAAAAGTCCAACGATAATTCTTTTGCTGCCACTTTAAAGACAATTTAATGTATGTAGGGGCCTACATTCCGTACAAACAATTATTTTTATTTCATGGGTGACTTTCGTAATTAATTTCAATTATTACTAAATTTATTTCCAAGTTATAAAAATTGTTATGGTACAAAAAAATGAATCGCAAAAAAACATGTAAAACAATCTACAAAAATAATCGCAATAATTCTTGGGAATCTAAAATTTCAGTATTGTGGGTCCGGATCCGGCCCGGAATGTTTTAATTTGCTCACGGAATCAGCCTTATTCCAAAATGGTTTGATATGTTGGCCTACGGTGTCTAAGAGTAAAGTCGAAAAAGTGTGATACTCTGACCTGACATTCCCATATATATATATATATATATATATATATATATATATATATATATATATCATTATTCCTTTCAGTTTCACTGTAATTATTTTCTCTTTTATATTTTCAATTAAATTTAGTGATTCTTTACTTGCGCTGTTGTACATGCGTTGTTGTTTCTGTTTTATATCCATGAGTTGAAAATCGGAAAACTAACTTCTTTTCAAAATCTTAGTCAGCAAGTTTTTTCAACATTGGTTTCTTGTTTCATATTTCTAGCATTCTTTTTTGTTGCCAGTTATAAATGGGTTACATTTATGATAACAATAAATTTTGCTATCATTTCAGTAGTTCTTCGCTTAAACAACAGTAACATTCATTCAAGAAACGAATCAACAATCTCAGTGTGTTTTGTTTGTTTTCTAGCAAGGGAATATCTGCCCACCTCGACGCCCAAATCTCAATGTTTATCTTATATATCATTATTTATCAGTGCCATGCGTGTTGTTGCTAGGTTACTTCAAATCTAGAATAGTATGACATGTGGTACGAGCGTAGATATATAGCAGTTCTCGCCTTCAGTATACACGAAGTCTTCGTGACTCATTTGTGATATCCTTTTACTCAAAAGCATTATTAAGAATACAAATAACATGAATATAAATGATGTTAGAAGGTTGTTCTGTTACTACAGTGAATCTGATAGGAAGTGAAAAGACAAAAAATGTCAGGGATTTGCGAAAGTTCGAGAGTATGAATTCAACATTCGTACCAGTTCACTGAGAACAATCGGAATGGCCTAAGAATGATCGTGAAAATTGAAAAATAGGAAAAAGTTAATCATCCATAGAATAGCATCGTTGAAGATAGCTTAAATACAAAGAAGAGTGATGGAATATTGAGGAAATTTTCTACCTTCAGTGAATGTCAACAGTTACTACTGGTAGTATGAATACTGAAAGAATGACAATTTTTATTATAATTATTTCCATTTTTCCTGATTTGCAGTCTGATGCAATTCTTTACCAAATCCTGAGACCTAAAGTAAACGAACCTTTTGTTCTTAGAAACTTATTGAGCATAGTGTATAGAGAGTTTGTTAGCAGAGAACATGAGAACAAATGTTGTATTTGATAGTGAGGAGTTTCCTGGGATTTCCTAACGTATGTATCAGTATTCCTTTTAATCATTCCTAGTGATCCTTTTATTATTATTGGATTATAAATCCAACAAAAACCTATATTCAAATAGCAAAGAAAGCCAAAACTTCAAGCAGGATCCACATTCGGTTTTGATTAAATTTTCAAATTTCAAGTCATCACTTACGATAACGAATATTCTTTATTCGAAGAATTAAGGGTAGCTGTTGAAACTTACCGAGAAATAATGACTTTGTATTGATAGTAAAACTAAAACTGGTAGAGGACATTTGGGACAAATCAGCACAGTGAAGACTTGACTGTTGATCATCAGTTTGCAAACTTTGACAGTTGCTGCAATTTGCTTATTCGTGAAAAATTATCCTTTTGAGACCTTGTTTTTAATGTCGATAAGAAGTGTTTTCGGTATGATAATCAGAAACATGACTTTTTTTGAGTTGGAGAAATTTACTTCCTCTCAAACTACCCCAAACCAAATTTTAACTCCCAAAATAAATCTTACTGACAGTTTTGTTGTGGCTGTAAATACAGCCTCTTGTAATCTGGTCAGATAATCAGGGCATTCATATACAGGCCGTCACCAGGGAGGAAGGTGGGGCTGAAGAGGACAGCTACCTTGAAAATCATTTGAGGTATCTTATTAAAATGATATGAACTAATTGTGTACACATTCTGATTCACTGCATCTATCCTGTATCGATTACCATATTTCCAGGTGTTAGATGCATATACGTACTGATAGGTGTACACCAGTGTGGACCAGATCAAAAGTACCTTTGTTCGACTCTTTTTCCATTTTTTTATATAAGGAATAAAGTAACTATGGTAACATCTTATGGTATCTATGGTAACATCTTGTCAGTTTTAATGGATTTGTAATTCACAGCGGCCATTTTTGTTCCAATCTAATATATATGCTATGTCAGAATAGAATTTTCACTCAATATCATACCCGACCATCAAAGGAGCAAGGTACCGGGTGGATCTGAGGTGACATCCAGCCACCGAATTCAGAATCACATGACCTCAAACCTGAGAAAAAGTTGCATGACAGCGATAGATATATAAACAACCACTCCAGAGAGGAGTTAGACGGTCTCTCAGACATCGCAGACGAGAACTGTTCTGGAGAAGGGGTTCCGCGGACGCATATACGTACTCACTCACTAGACTACAGAAACTGACGAAGTATTCTAGCGGGAAACATACAACTTAAATGCATCTTGAAGAATTGTATTAGAGGATGACTTTACAAAATAACAGAAAAAATCATTTACCTCATGTATATATGGATTATGTATTAAAAGTTGGCTAAACATAGAAAGAGATTAGGCACCTTCAGAGAAGCAGTCACTATCTTCATACTGTATATTGTAATGAACTTTAGAATCGAGAAATGATTATTGATAGTGATGCAGGGAAAGGAATTAAAACAAAAGAAGGAAGTAAAATATCCTGGCAGAAAATTATCAAGTCGCGGAACTGGGAAGAAAATTAATATTAATGTCGTTCAAGCATAATGAAATGAAGAAAAAGTTTTAAAAACAACAAAAATACTGAAAACTAAACTCAAAATCAAAATCATTATCAAATAATAAATTCTAAACTCGATAAGGAAACTGTGAGTTTTGGTTTACAACATAAGGAACCTGACGATACTTTGAGGAAATAGTATTAGAATCTATATCTCTAAAGCCAACTATATGGTTATGGTACGTAAATGACACCTTCATACTCTGGCCACACCATGTGGACCATGTGGACTCAATAAGACCTTCGATACAGTTCACAATGGAGAAAGAAAGTAACAACACACTCTCATTCCTGGATGTTCTAATATCTCGAAAAGTGCATGGGTTCAAGACATCCGTATGCTATAAACCAACATTCACTGGACATTACCTCAATTTCAATTCCCACCATCCATACAGCGTAAAGAAAGGGGTCGTTCGCTGCTTACAACATCGAGCAAAAGCCATACGTGGTGATCCAGAGACATTAGATAAAGAATTGTTCAGTATAAGTAATACCCTACAACGTAACAACTACCCTGGGTACATGGTAGCAGCCCCAAAAAACTGGGATAGGCGGATACAAGAGGAGGACAACAGCACTCAGAAAATAGTCTGCCTGCCTTATGTGAAGGGGTTATCAGATAAAATACAAAGGATTTGCGGTCCATATAACACCAGGACAACCATCAAAAGCTTGACGACACTTCGCAGATATCTCTCCCGAGTAAGAACACCCCCCCATAGAGGAGAACATGACTAAAGACTGTGTGTACGCTATCCCGTTCAGCTACGGAAATAAATATAAAGGGGAGACAGGCCGCCCCCTTAAGGTAAGGCTTCAAGAACACCAGAAAGCTGTAACACGAGAGGAAGTCGGAAAATCAGGCGTGGCTGACCACATATGGAGAGAGAAGGGATGTCACCGCCTTCTGTGGGATCAGGTTGAAATCATAGACAAAGAACACCATTGGAAAATTCGTAAACTTAAGGAATCAGCACATATGCTAGGCCACAAAATTATCCTGAGCCGACCAAGCATAGAAATGAATACAATATGGAAACCAGTAATAAGGAGTGCCAGAGAAAATCGATAATAACAACAAAAATTGCAATATGAACTTTGGTAAAAACATGCAATGATAAAAGCAAAAATTGCAATATGAGCACTGGTAAAAAAAATGGTTGCTGAAGATATTAGGTTTATAATACCCAGAAATTCATACACAGATGTCCTTGAGGACATCTGTGTATGAATGTCATGGCACAGTGGATAAAGGCGTTAGTTAGATCCAGTGACAGGACCCAAAGAGTGTAAGTTCAATACCCGGCAAATGCAGTGGAGAACTTTCAGAGGGAAAGTAACAGGAGATAACTGATAATTGACCTCCATTAAACATGGCACGTGTAACTAGAACAGTCTAGTCCAGTGAACGAAATAAATGGTTCAGTTCGACATTCCAACCACCTGAAGAAGGCCGAAACGTTGTAATAAATATGGCGACAAAGATGAGGACAATAGTCTGAATAATGTAAATGATGTACATAATACCTCATCTCAGAAATATAGACAGATACTGACAATAGTCTTTAAAATCATCCATTTTTAGTTTAAAAATTAGTCTTATTATATATGATTTATCGGACTAGTTTCCTCCTCTTGGTTATTGCCCGAAAAAGGATATAACGGCCGAAACGTTGTGACTTTAACAGTGTTGAGGACACTACTCAGCGGTTACGGCACTAGAGGTACATGCCCACCTCCATAATCTGTGAAATGCGGCCCTCTAGATGTTAATTTTGATGAAGTAATATGAAAGTTATATAAAATGCAAATTTTATTGAAACCTAATTATGTAAAATTGTCATATCTATATCTAAATCATAAATAATATCATCCATTCACCCTACCAAATGACACAAGCGTCACAAGAACTCATCCCTCCCCATTCAATCCGAACATACATGAAAAAAGTATTCGCAGAGGATCTAATGTAATACACCCATGATAATAAAAATTGACAATGACATGAAAGGAGAGGAGGTGAACCCATTAAATCAAAATAAAGAATAAACAAAACATTTAGTGAGTCCAAGCCACAAAAATCAGGATATTCTGCCGATATACAGAATCAAGACGTTCACTCGCTAATGGCGGGGGAGGGACGAAAAATCATTTGTGAGTTGGGAATTGTAAAAGTCAGGTTCAAGGCGAGGATTCAAAACTGGGGAGATCGGGAACCTTGACAAAAACCTTAACAAAAGAGAAGGCCGGGATGAGGCCGGGAACGACAGTCACTCACGTTAACTTGGAGATGAAAAAACTAGCTTAACCAGGAATTTGCTAGGAATCTGCCCCGTTGTGACTTGAGGGGATTAAAACAGGAAATCAAGATTGGCCTAATTCATGGACCGTCTTACTTTGATCTCTCAAGCCCATCGCATTCAGAGACGACAACTTGATAGTCATAGGCCTGAGCACAGACGAGACGAAAACCTGGGGGCCCATGACTCCAAAGGACAACAGGCCATGGCGGGCAGCCTTACCCTAATCCTCCAAGCCCGTGGCATTCAAGCAAGCCAGGTTGATATCCATTTTTCATTTCAGCCTTAAACATAGACTTACCGGAAATCTGCGGGGTTCTAACTACCAGAGCCTATATCGAACGTAATCCGTCCGTCTGTGACAATTCCACCGACGTCTGTTAGGAATGTTAGCTTAAGGGTCCTGTATAATGGGAGTGGAAAAGTAACGGACTTCTCCCTGAACACTTTTTTGATAGTTTTTTTTTTAAATCAGGCGACTCGACCTGTGCCATGCTTAGATCTGGGAAAGACACCTTGGCTACAGACACATATTTCCACACTTCAAGTCTGCCGCCAGAGTTTCGAATAAGATTTATTACCCCAGAGGCCTTTGGAAAGTTACTGGGTTCTTCCGTCGACTTATTCTCAACAGAGATTAATTTAAACTAAGACCTCAGGAGAGCCCTCCTCTATGAGGAAAGTTACCCCCCCCCCCGAGAGCTTGTCGGTCTACATGGCATATAGGAAGCCCTTTTCCTTTTGGGATCGTGGGGAGATGGCGGAGAGCGGTTTAAGACGAAGTGGGGGCTCCTTGCCTTACATTGGCGATCAGTCCCAGCGCTACCAAAAATCTAGTAATCTTGGCGTTGTCACTTGGTGGTGGTATTGACCTTCACTGCAATTGCATGTAAATATACGCTGGGAGCAAGCAGATTTTACCGCGATTTCAGTGATTTCATTCAGTGATCATTGTGATTCCCGAATTCAAGTGTGACTTTGGACTAAACTTAGTAATTTCTGTGCCTATGCTGAAAACAAATGTCACTAACCAACTAACCCTGCCAACTAACCCTGTTGATACACTAACAGCTGGTGGATGAAAACAAATAGAAGAATTAATATTTTTATATTGCATGGTTGACGACGTTTCGCTAGTTAAGTTTTTTTTGTTTTTTTTAGAGGATGGTTACTCGGCGTGAGAGACATCAAGAGAAGAGTTAGTAATATCAGCAATCGAGATGACTCCAAAGGAAAATAGATGATAAAAAGGAGACAAAAATCAATGCTAAGATACAACACAGAAATATAGACCAGTTCGAGTACGGCTGTTTGTTAAAAAAAAAAATTTGATATTTTGGGGTTTGATTACATTTTGGATGTACAAGAATTTCAAGTAAAATAAATAATTTAAACAGTGTTGATAGCAGTCACAGAAAGGAAACTACAAAAACTCCTGCATAAGGTAGTGAAGGAAATAAAAAAAAAATTAAACATCAATCTCAAGAAGACAGGATGCATTTTTGTTAGCAAAAGGATGAGTCCAAAATACAAAATTACAAATAGAAGATACCAAAATCAAATAAGTACAAAGATTTGAAGTGCTTTAACAGAAGACGAAATGTACAACACTGAAATTCGAAGACGCACTGGGATAGCCAAAGATGCATTCCAAAAGCTACGCAGAGTATTAAGAGACAGAAAAACGTTGCATGAAACAAAGAAAAGAGTACTGAAGTGTTACGTGATATCTGCCCTCCTGGAGAAGAGACTTGAAGCAACAGAAATGTGGTTCTACAGAAAGATGCTGAGAATACCATGGACCGAATATGTGAGCAATGACGAAGTATTAGCGACAATGGAAACAGAAAGGAAACTTATAATTAACATCAGGAAGTGACAGTTGAAATTCTTAGGGAAAGAGGTCTTGAAAAATCTGATAATTACAAAACAGATTGAAGGAACGAGGAATACTTAGTGAGCTTGAGTCTGGTGAAACGGGGTTTATGAGAAATAACAGACAAACAAAATTTCTTAAGAGGTACAGAAGACAGGGATTTGTGCGTATAGCCATGATCAACTATATCGTGATGGGACACGACACATAAAAAAGATGACAGTAGAACTAAAATCAACGAGAATACTATTGCTTATCTCCAGTGAAAACCACCAGTTAAAAGTAGTAGTGTGAAAACCCAATAATAATAGACAAAAAAAGGGCAATTGCCTGTGTGTGTGTCCGGCTAAAATTAAAAAAGTACATGAATTAAAGACAAAGTAAATATATATCCAGACTCATTATCACCGAAGCCAGCCTTTTGTAAAAAAATTATGATCGTATGATTTGTATTTATGAAGATATTTTAAAATTTTAAATGCATTAGACTGCATTCCAAATTCTCAGAATTAAAAAGTAAAAACGAACGGTAATAATTCTTATTCCCGAATAAGATTATCGTTCGTTTTTACTTCATAATTCTGCTGATACTTTCGAAACGCTATGCGGCTATACATGTATGTATTTTTAAAATTTCTATTCTCTTGAATTTATTTCTCCTCTATAGTAAATAAAAGCGTAACTTTAAAAAAATCAATATTAAAACAAAAATGTAAATTTAAATGAAGAAGAATATTAAATACAATTATTTGACAAAGAGTTTATTCAAATATTCAAATTCAGTGTGTGTGTTTGCGTGTGTCCGGCTAAAACTAAAAAAAACTACAAACATGTATGTATATGTGTATTATAGACTTATTAATATTTTTCAGCCATCTCATGGAAAATAATTTTTTATTCAATATTTAAAAAAATAAACTTTATTGTTTTTTGGCTTAAGAGGAAGAAGGACTAATCTCATAGTTAGTTTTTCTTTCTTATGTTTTCCCTTCATTCTGATCATTTCCTTCGCCTATACTTGCGGGCGAATGGTGATGGTGAATGTACAGACAAACCTCTCAACGGACTTCGGATGCAACGGACAAAATCTGCAGGCAAAATAAAAAAAAACAAACTTCCAAATCGTCAGTGATATATTTCAAAATTTGCGGGCTTAACGGAACGAGTCGTATTAGTTCTCAAAGTGACCGCTTGGCGGCGGTGGCAGGCCTTTCAATTGTAAACAAAGATGGGTGCGGGAGAAAATAGCTGTGAGAAATCTATTATTTTTGTTATTTTGATTAAATTGTTCTGCCCTCATCATGGAATCGAAGCAGAAGGAAAATGTAAAAAGGAAACGTACAACCCTATGTATTACTGACAAATTAGAGCTTCTTCCATCTACGGACAATCGTTTTTTTAACGGACCCCTTTATTAGTCCGTTGATGAGAGGTTTGTCAGAATTTTTAAAATTTCTATTCTCTTGAATTTATTTCCATATCTATAGTAAATAAAAAACTTAAAAAATGAATATTAAAATAAAGTAAATTAAAGAAAAGAAGAAGAATATTAGATACAATTATTTGAAAAAAGTTTATTTATTTATTCAAATGTGTGTGTGTGTGTGTGTGTGTGTGTGTGTGTGTGTGTGTGTGTGTGTGTCTGTGTGCGTGCGTGCGCGCGCGCACGAGCGTGCGTGTGTGTCCGGCTAAAATTTTAAAAAAATACAATAATTAACGACAAAATAAAACTGGAACCAATCAAAATCAATAACACTTCGGGAATGAATTCTATTGTCTTTTTTTAAAAAAGTGTTAAGACAGTGACGGGAAGGCAAATGAACCAGACCATCTACTGAAAAGAATTTAATCTCCTCTCCTTTACCCTCAAGCTTCGGACACCTAAAAATCCCACAGAGTCAAAAGAATTACTCTTACTGCTATCAAGAAATACTTACATACCTACACATTAACAAAGACTCTCCTCTCTCCATATGTACTAAGGACTTAAAGATTTTAAAGCGCGAGAACTTTCTGATAGGAACTTATGAACTCTTTGAATATTATTGTATACTTTATTTTGGGAGATATAATTTTTTACCAGTACATGCAATATATATCTATATTAATTATCTTTGCTATGCATTTTTAAAAGGCCATATAAATTGGTGTATATTTGGAATTGGATTAAGGACGTTATCCAAAGATAACCACTTGTAAACAAATACACCCCTATCTTTAGTGACTTCCACACCAGAACCTCAACCCTCACACAGACTCAGTATATGTATGTGTATGTATTATTGACTTATTAATATTATTTGACCATCTTCTTATGGAAAAAAAAATTCAATCTTTAAAAAATAAACTTCATTGTTTTTTTTTGGTTTGTAATTAATGTTATTAAAGCAAAAAACTAAAGAGCGAGTCTTTTTTCTTTTCTTTTTTTTTTCGAAAATTAATTTAAATAAAATATAATAAATTTGTAAAACAAATATTCAACACGACTAATGTTGACAGTAAGTGAAGCCATGTCTGGTTTTGAAAGTTTTTTCTTTCCAAATACAAACATAACTTGAAATTTAAACATAATCGCTTTTCAAAACTAAATGTTCAATGTATACTTCTACTGACTCTCTTTCAAAATAGTAACATTAATTTACGGCGAAATATTTTCTTCTTTAATGTAATAAAGGTAAAAGTTTTTGCTTGAAAAAAATGATTAAATTTTAAATTAAATGCTTAAATATATCTTAATTTAAGTTTATTTACTTTTTTAATAATAATAATTTGAAAAAAGGTTAATGAACTTTTATCTAAATTTGATTTGTTTGAAAACAACATTAACAGAGTATTTATGTTTGTATTTAAACTGAAAAATAAAGTGTCCACACGCGTATTGTTAGTTTCCCTAAATTTAGTTATTTTGTAACAAACCGAAAAAAACAAAGTTTATTTTTTAAAGATTGAATAAAAAATTATCTTCCATAAGCTGGCTGAAAAATATCAACTGAATAATAATAATTAATAATAAACTGAATAATAAATGTTAATAATAAACTATTATTCAGAGATCTTCCGAGCAACGCCGGGTATCCCCGCTAGTAGGAAATAAAAAAACGAGAAAGAGAGAGGGTGAGAGAGAGAGAAACAAGAACGTATTTGGCGTGCAACCATAACTAGCGGTAAATTTGTCATGACGATAGTTGGGTGATTGTATTGACTAACAGACTAAATGGGCGGTCTCGCCTTGTCGGAAGTAACCGGATAGTTTTTTTGCTAAAAGTTTGGATACTTTGAAGTACGTCGACTTATGAACCACAAGGAGGAGCAGTTTAAGTGTGAGGTGATGTTTCTTTTTCGTATCCGCTTCGTAGTACAAAGGTTCTTAGCGGCTAAACTTGAGTAAGAAGACAGAAGCGATGCAGTAACAAGGTTTGCCAAGTGACTCGTGGGTGTGTTTATTTCTAACAAGCGGTGCAAAGATGACAAAATAAGTATGCCCATAAAAATACTGTTAACAGTTAAAGATATGAGATCGATGCCCTAACAACAAACAATATTATTAGACTTTTTTTTTTATTTTATTAATTAGCGACTGTTGTTGCCTTTCTACCTTTTTATTTTAAGTGATTTAGCAGGCGATTAAAAGGTTAAGAAGCGCCTGCTAAATCACTGCTAAAAAATAAAGGAAAGCAGAGACAAGAACATAGAAAATGAAAAGCGTACAATTAGAGGAGTGTAAAAAATGCAGCTTTTGTATATTACTTAAGTTTACATTACAATGATTAAATACATATTTTGTAGAAATCAGTGTTAAGTAGGTACCTCAAAAAAGAAAAAAAGCGATACATATGTTTAAAAAATAAAAATGCATTTTGAAAAATGAAAAGTCTTGTTTTAAGCTTTTAATTTTAATCTCAAACTAATAGATTCATTTTAAATTTTCTAATAAGCAAAATAATTTGCTATAATTCAAACAGAATTTAAATTGACAGGAATCATTTTTGTGATTATCAGTAAAATCTAAAAAAATCGTTCATATTGACAAATCTGTCAACACAACATACATCTCCTTATTAAAAATAAAAAAATAAAATATACATTTTTGAAATGATAACTGAGAAAAATCATCTAATGTAATGTTTAAGTAATCTAGATTGTAACAAATATTCCACATCCAAATTCAGGGCCTTCTGACTCCTGTTGGAGCCCCCCCCCTCCCTGGTTGACCTCCACCATTTCCTATCCTGGCAATATTGACCAATGTGGGACCAAGGTATTGTGAAACAAATATTACTTACATTTAAAATTTAAAATATTGCAGGAAAATTATATTTTTTAACATGGAATGTATGTTTATGAGGTGTTGACGGATCTATCGAGAGCCTGGTTGTTTAGGAAATTTAAGTGAAGTATAACTTTTAAAATTACTTGACGATTACAACGTGGACGCCTCTTTTATATAATTTTTTTTTAACTACAATTTTTTTTAAATTTAAGAAAATATTCTAAGAAATTTAATACTGTATTTGAATTTTAGATACTTTGGCTTTATAGCATTAGTTACGAAGATAATTGTTGAGGGAATATTAGATTATCAATAAAATTTTAAATTTTCTTGTTACCGCTCTTGTTTTGTTTTTTTTATAACGTTGTGTGTGGACGTCCGTATCTAAAAAAAATCGACACATAAAAAAAAACATATGCACAAATAAAATGTATTCAAAATTCTTTTTAAAATACTGGGGTCGTTGAATTGTAGTGAGTTTATGACTAGTAAATACAGTTTTAATTTAATTAAACAATATCACGCCGCTAAAAAATTAATATAGAATTTTAAAAGTTTAATTTATAAATTTTATAGATTTTTTTCGACGAATGAATATTAGCAGGAATTGTGTTCAGTTTTTAAAATTTTAATTATAATCATTCATATTCTAATTAAACTTAAATGAAAACAATTCTTGTAAAAATTCATTATTCATCGAAAAGATTTGTTTTCTTAAGACAATATAGTGTCCATATATTTTAATCATAAAACACTAAATGCTTTTCTAATTAAATAATGTCTTAGTTTTATTGATTTTTTTAATTTTACGATTCAGAGTAGATTTTCTATAACTGAAGCTCCTGTTTGACTAAAAGAACTTGATGATTTAAATTATCCGATGACTTGTCCTTATAACCAATATAATCATAAAGTGATACAAAAAGAATTTCTCGAAATTTCATAAAATAGCTTAAAATTATATGCCATCTCATCAGATCTCTCTTTTGTTCTTTCTTTTCATTCAATTTGTGGAATAAATTTTACGAATTTACTTCTGATCAATTTACGAGTCCAGTTTTCTAATAATAAGCTTTAAGACAAGTAGTCTTCAGTTATTGTGATTCCTGACATATTATCTGTATTCTCTTGCTGCTAGATTATCTTTTTAAATCGTAGCATTAAGTATATGTACTTGAAAAATTTCAAAAGCTTTCGTTTTTTCTTTTTTTTTAATATTAATGTGGTCAAATTCTTATTTGTGCAAATTATAGAAATTATATTTAATCGTTGATGATATATTTCTGTTGAAAGTGAAAAAAATATTCTCCAAATTCTTAAATGAGCAAAATTAAAACTTTGAAGGGCTATTCATCATTCATTCATTTTCTTGTTCTTCTTCTTCTCCTTCCAGGGCGTGAGTGATCATGTTTTTCTACAACTTCCTGTCCCTTGTAGCTCTTAGCAATGTTGTCTTTTCCTCATCTCTCTTAATCCCTGTTCTGCCAAACATTTACAGAAGCTTGATAGGTAGATTATGCCCTGGTTGTCCCTCTTGTCTTCAACATGTCCTGTGATTATTACAATTCATAAGCCCACTTTCCTCATTATGTACCCTAGAAATTTCTTTCCGATTCTAATTATGTGCCGTTTTTGTTTCCATTCTCCTTAAAACTTCATCGTCGCTCACATGTTCAGTCAATTATATTCTCAGCATCCTTCTGTAGACCCATATTTCTGTTACCTCATTTTTTCTTCATCCGTAAGGTTATCCAGCATTCACTGCCATAGACTAATAAAAGTCCAGTACTCTTTTCTTTATTTCTAACGAAATTTTTCTATTTTTGGTACTTTGCTTAACTTTTGGAAGGCATCTTTCGCTATTCTAATGCGCCTTCGGATTTGGGTGTCACATTCTCTATCCTCTGTTAAAACATATTCTAGATATCTAAATTTTTGTACTTGCCTTACCTTGGTGTCTCCAATTCTTAGTTTACATCTTAGGCTGTTCCGTTTGCTAACAACCATATATTGTCTTGATAGTTAGTGCTTTCTTCACGCTTTCCTTTATTATCTTCTGTAGGAGTGATTGTAGTTTACTTTCTGTGTCATCTGCATATCTTATATTGTTAAACTGTGGCCGTCAGTAATTAATCATGGTAAGATTTTAAATTCTCTCAGAATCGCCCCATTTCAAAGGTTGAATAAGTCTGGTGGGAAGTCTATTTTTTTGTATATATACTGAATTCATTTTCTATGCAAGCGGTTCCAGTATAATTCTGGATTGTTCTAATATCATTCCCAAATAAATCAAACCTACATAGCACGCACAACTCTATTCACCCTTTTTGTAAATTCTAGTGTAATGTTCCCCTTAATCAGTTACTTTATAATATATTATTTCTCTTTTGACATCTTTTTGACAATTGATAACAATCTATACATATCGGAAATTACAAAATATCAATAACTATTCTATTATATATATTTATTTACAATATTATGAACCTCCCACGAGTCGCATAATAAAATCTCACACTGTCAAAGAAGTTATTGTAATTATTTCTAATAAAAAACGATATTATAAACTGAAATTCACATGTATATTTTTCATGCAAAGATATTTTGAAAGCTTTAGTAACGTCGATTGGTTAATATAAATTTTAATCTGAAAAAATTGACTTGTATAATAATTTTGAGCGTGTTTATGTAACATCATAGGTTTGGCAAAATTGTTAAAATACAGTTTTCTTATTGAGCAATATAGAGATTAGTTAAAATTGTTGGTCCGTGTGTAAAGGTTTTTGTGTAGTTCTGGATAGAAGTTTACATAGAAATGGTGGTGTCATATTAGGAGGCGGGAGCGAAAATCTTTGTTATTATAGTTTCTTGAAGAGTGACATTACAAAAGAGATTTTCGACGTTAGCAAAACCAGAGTGCCAGTTTATGTGCTGTATTTAAATAAATTCAATAGAAGAGTTAACACTATTTATTTGGTAAGTACGAAACGATCATCTGCTTTATAGTTTTTGATAATGAGCTCATGTGAGATGGAATTATTAAAATTATGGGACGTAAAGGTGAACCAGGTTTATGTGGTTTTATTATTACACGTATATAGCAGTAACTGTAAAGGAAGACTGAGATACTTGAGGCTATTGTTATACTCAATAAACAGTCGACATTAAACTGAATATCTTTTAACACAGGGAAGGCATTTCAAAATGTGTTTAAAGTCTTAAAAAATATTGTCTTGATATTTAGGTTGTTTTGTTATTCTTAACGAACTATTTATTTTTAAATTTAAAATCTCTCTCTCCCTCACACACACACACACACACATACACACACACACACACACATATATATATATATATATATATATATATATATATATATATATATATATATATATATATATATATATCCCTTTAACCGTAATTTTTAGTGGATACTCGTAGTTAAGTATGCCCTCCGTTTATTTAATAAACAGTATATTTATTTATTTTCATTTACCATCTTGAATATTCGAGTAATCACATTAAAGAAAAATTGTGCGTCTCTCAGGGTAGAAAGAAAGAGGGAGAGGGAGAGAGCTATTGTTCGGCCTGGCACGCCTTAACCGATTTGGCCACGAAGAGCAGTGGATCTGGCGCGGCCAAATTTAGTGCTTTGAAGCGAAATTCCCCTGTCTTAGATCTAACGAAATTATATATATATATATATATATATATATATATATATATATATATATATATATATATATATATATATATGCACAGTTTATCTAATGTCACAGAATTAAGTGGAGAACAGGATAAAGAAAGAATATTTTTCAAATGGAAGATTGACTTTAATGTTTTGGATCATAAAGGATAATGTGAACTTTTATGTTAGAACTAATTAATTGATTTTATTTAAAATATAAATAATGTTTTTAATATATACTTTGAGCTATCTAACTGTATTTAAAAATGACTTTTAATAGGTCTTAATAAATAATAAGTATTATTTGACGTGGCTCAAGTCTATCACGTTAAGTGACAGATTTTATATCATCCATCTGGTCAATTATTTTTCACTGGTTCGGAGTTGTTCACCGTCACTGAGTTCAAATGACAGATAAAAAAGATAAAAATGGTTGGTGGAGATAAATGTAACTTACCTTCTTAATATAGAATTAATATGAACGTGATACAGTAAAACTTTGTTCAGGAGTGAAAAACAAAAGAAAATATGTAATGTTTGAAAGGAAAAACTTTATGTACATATTTACAGAACATGAATGCGACAGCAATTTTTTCAGGCAGTGAAATAGATACAAATTAGTAAATATGGAAAAGAGGAGTGAATTAAGGTCTTACTTGATAGTGGACTTGGCCGTATCCTGCGTCAGTGATTTTGCTTAGGGCATATCAAAGATATACGTAATATGCCAATTAGTGAAATTATAATTTTCTTATATATATTTTAAGTAACCTGTTTTCAGTCAAGTCTTCTGGATCTTTTCATCCTGTTTATATTTAAATTGTTTTTAAAATGTTCTAAACAGTTAAATATTATTAAGAATTGCTAATTATTAGAATGGAGCTGACTCTAAAGTAGGAGCCTCGGTAAGCCCATCAATAACCGATAGGTAAAAATCTCAGCTTTCAGTAATTAGAGATACAGACAGGTTTTTAGTCTTTTGATTAGAGGAAGGTGATTACTACCTTTAGTTTCGTAAACTTTGTTTTCTTTTTTTTAATCGGCTGGTAATATCATTTCCCCCTATGAAGCAACAAAGAAAATCTTGAAGGGCAATGTTTTTTGTGCGTTGAATTCTTGTAATTGAACAATACTATCACTCGCCTTAAGATAGAAGATTAAAGCAAGAAATGGATCCCATAAATTATGCGTATGCACTTGACACGCATAGCAGCATGGAAGTTTTTCATCGAAAAACAGAAAAAAATCTAATTCATTATACAAATCATCCAGTTCGTCATTTTCAAATGTTTGCTATTTATTTTTTTTATTTATATTCATTTTGGAGAAATTTGACATTTTTTGGTACTTTTCATTCATATTAGTTTTTTTGATTTTACAGCAGTTTTCTTTTCATTCCTCTTTTTGCTCATTCTTCTTTTTCTTCAGCCTGTAGGGTTCATATTTTTTTTTATTCATGAAAAAGCTTCATTAGCAACCTTTTGAAATTCTTTCCCGTTTTCAGAAAAGTGCTGGCTGCTGAACAGGATTTAAGAAATGGGACTGCAGTGTTGAATGCTAGTATATTGGATTGTTGTTTTAGATTTTAAAATAGTTATCTACATTTTAAATCAATACTTTTTATGCCATAAGGACCTGTTCACTGCTGTAACTATTACAATATATATAATTATACAATCTCTGGAAATAATTTCAATATCACAGATGGAGACTAAATGAGTTTGTATGTAAGTATGTGTTTTTATTCATTGAGTATGTGTCTGTATATGTGTGTGCATGTAACGGAATCATAGGAAATCAGAGCGAGAAAGAAGTATGAATATAGATGTAGGTACGTGTTTTGCTTGTGAATAAGCAGATATGTTTAAAAGAATGTATTTACAAATGTGTCAAATTTAGTGATGGAAAAAAGCAAGTAATGAGACAGATTTAATCTTTTAACAAGATTATCCTATGACTAATTAGTTTAATTAAATTTTGTAAATGAAGAACATAAATATATTCAGTAGCATGATGACTGAAATTTCAATTCCCACATAACTAATCTTTATTTTCAGTCGAAATCAATATAATTTTTATTATTGATACAAAATATTTTAATAGTATATTTGCTTGGTGCAATAACTTAGTGATATTTTAAACTGTCTACATTGTTCCATCAGAATACAGAAGGCATACAACCTTTTTACTTAAGTTAATTAAACCTTCTCTTCCCGTTATAATATGATGCATGTGTCAGATGAAACTAATTGCATTTTGAATATTGCTTTTAACCTCCCTACAATAAAATTCAATATTATTGACAACGGTTGATAATGAGTGACTGACATTCGACATGTAGGAACGCCGGCTTACACAGCATTTTACATGCCTTACCCATGCATGCACTCACATAAATATATATACGTACACATGATCATATAAAGCAATAAAAAATCCTTACACTGATACACTAAGACTGCATAAACACAAATGTATAACACGCACATCTCGTGATATCACTTTCCCAAACCTCAGATAACCTCTTGGTGTTCAAGGCGACGTTGTGTCTGCTCAGTGGGCTGTTCGTGCACCAATGCAGCGTGACTATCTCACATGACCATCCTGGTCACCTATCATTCAACCAATCACCACTGGTGCACTTAACCTCGTACCCACTCAGTTCCCCAAGTCTCTTACTATAAATGAACTGTGTATCAGAACCTCATAGCAGCAGCTGCAGTTCTACATAATCAATATTATCAACTGATCGACACACTCGAACAAAGAGAGAAGGAGACAAAAAGTTTATGTGCAAAATGAAAACTAATATAGGAAAAGCAGAAAGAGCGAAATTATGACAATTATAAAAAAAAAGAATAAATTCATACACTGAAAAAAGTAATAATCAGTTATCTCCAGTCAAATAAGGTTTTGGTGTGCATTGATAAAACGCTAGAGAAAGCCTGTTTTTGTCAGCTCAGTAAGCAAACAAAATTCTGCTCCCAGAATTTGGTGGTGTGAGATTTTATTATGCAAATTGAGGATTATGTATAATATCCTAAATAAATGTATGTAATAGTATGATTATTGACACTTATTTTTTATATTTTAATATGTAAAGTTTGTCATGTGTCGTAAGACAGATATAACCTCAAAGAAACAAGATATTATAAAGTTAATACACTGTTGAGAATTGCGAAAAGTTGAAGACATATAAAACAAACAAGAAATTGAGAAACACGAACAAGATAAGTATAAGAAAAAAACTGCCTTTACAAATGTTACAAAAAGAAATTTGATACAAATTAAAGGAGTAATAAGTAAGAAAACATTAAAAGTTGGTGTTAGGAATATAATCAGTGATAAAATATGTAAAATATTAAGAATATTGACTAAAGACATGAAAACAACCAAAGTAACACGCTTAAATAATTATGCCAAAGAGAAATGTATAATTTGGGCGAAGAAATATATTAAAATTGTTTCCTCAAAACAAAAACAAAATTTAGTGGTATATGTAAGCTACGTTGGATTGACTTGATGGTTGGAATTGGATCCTTCATGGAAATAGTCGAACAAAACTACTTAGAAAACAACAGAGGTTGTTTTGGGTTAGTATTTTAGGCAGTAAAATTATAGGTCTCTTCAAGTTGAAGATGGTATCAAGGTAAATGCAGAGAATCGTTGTAAGTCATTGAACACATCATATTTATGTGGTACAGTTTGCAATCTAGGTTTAAGCTAAGAATCATTAATTCAAGACAACGCACTTTGACCTTTTGCAAAACCGAATATTTCTCTCCTTGCAAAAAATGGTTGCAAAAAAAGCAAATTAATGAGACGACTCCCAGCTTTATCAGTTATTAATCCAATAGAAAACCGGTAGGCTATCATTAAAAGAGATGGACATGAGAATTGAAAACCATTCCCAAGGAAAGACGATCTCTGGAAAACATACAGAACTTATTTTTAACATGGATCTTCCGTGTAGTGGTGAGGGTCTTTGACCTCGCACCACTCGACGCAAAGACAATGTTTCATTTTTATTTGAAAATCTTATTTCTTCTTCGCATTCATGTAAGAACCAAAACGAGACAGCTAAAAATTTGGGGACATATAGTGAGGAAAGTAGACTTGGATGATTTTTAACATTCACAGGGCATACTGAAGACAATATAAGCAAAAGGAAATGGTGAGTAACCGAGTTAACGAGTCTGAGTAAATGTAACCATTTACACAGACTCGTTAACTCGAAGAAGGATCACAAAAACAAAATGGGGAAAAATGGAAGAGTTATTAGATCAACAAAAATAGGGAGTTTTTGAGAGACATCGTCGCCCACACCCTAAAAGGGCATGAAACATAAACACGTTCGACAGAAGAAAAAAAACTCTAAACTTAATACTTAATTTTTAAAAAATAATTGTAATTTTTCAGTGCAATTTTGAATTGAAGTTTGCACAAGAGTTTATTATATAAAGACATGTTTGAAAATTAAAAAAAAATGTAAAGTTTAATATCTATTACGACCATGGGCCTATTCAAAAGAATTTTATATTTTATTTTTCACCTTTGGTAAAGATTATTTTTTGGTATGGATGTACAAAAAGGAAATAATTTTGATATCTCGCGTTGACTGACTACTGTTCAATATCGGAAGAGTATTATGATAGTCATCTAATTTTATATCTCCCGTTCATTAAGTATGAAAAAAATAAAATTATTCTTTATACTAATTTTAATTAAAGCGTATAGATTAAAAATTATATTCTTAAACTATTGGTCATATAAAAATTAGTTTTAAACATAAATAACAAATTATCCCACTACTATTTTTCCGTATTTTTTTATTTTTAGTTTTTCCTGCGTTTTTTCCGACAGGGCTAGAATTAGTGTTTTACTACTTGCCCTTTGACCTCACAGGCTAGTGTGCATAAATAAAATATTATTTACACTCTTTTCGGTAAGCATTACGTTTAGAAAATCCAGTTAATTAATCTTAAATTTATTAAGACTTCGAAATATATCTCTAGAACAAACATTAAATTTTAAATTTGATATTTCATTTTTCGTATACGACATGAGCTCGATAAGTCAATGAGAGACGAAAAATGTACTAATGCTTTAAAAATGCCTAAAATGTTTATTTATATACGGAAATTATTTTTTCTTTTAATTCGGATTAGCTTTAAACCATTATATTTAAAATAGAACTGAAATTTAAGTTCAAAGAAGGCATTTAAATTATTTAAGATGTTTTTCGGTTTTTGGAGGTTTTTTTTTTTACTATAACCTAGCTTTAATTTCAAACATTCCTTTAATGCAGGCATTGCCCTGTAGGAAAAAGAATTGCAAAATACTATAATTTTCAAAGGTGAAGGTAACCCCCCCCCCCAAAAAAAAAACGAAAAAAACAGCTATCGTCTTCTTAGGGAGATTCATATTTATTGAAATAATATAAAGTATGAATGCCTTCTTTTTGTGTGCTTTGTTTCTTTTTCTAGGTATTTTTATCCAAAATAATAAATATATCTTTTATTATATATACTTGTTTCAAGTTTAAGCTGTGTCTTGGATAGATACATACATGCATACAGACAATATTAGAATGTTAGTATGATATAGATTGTGGCACGTACACTAAGTATATATTGTCCAAAATGCCACCGAACTTGAATATCGATATTGCTAGAAACAGTTATGAAGTGAGTGAGCATTGACATTAATTATAACAGGTCAACTGCGAATAATTATTATGTCGTAGATTACTATTCAAAATATTCACAAAAAACAACCAAAATCCACACCATACATTTTCAGGTTTGCATGTAGAAAATGACACTTATTTCATATCAGTAAAATTAGATGAATAGTTAAAAAATAATCTCATTGAGCATACCACAATATCACCTGTCAAATGTCCAGTGGAGGCCATGACAAGGAAATAAGTAAATTAAAAAAAAATGATGTGATGAAATTTTACAGCTGACGGTCAGACGTGATACAAAGACCACATTAATCAAACAGTTCAAGATAGTCCACCAAAAGATTTTAAAATCCTAGCTTCTAAGTGTGCTGTGTGGCAGCAAAATTGCTAGCATAATATTGCAACTTTTAAAGCTAAACCATGTCACGCCTGTGAAGAGCAACATCACAAAAGATATATATGCTAGCCCCATTTCAACTTGACAATGTAATTTCAGTTCTACGTAGTCTCCGAAGTCATCAGAAGATAATGAATGCCTGAACATCAGTAACAACTACAATACACGAAAGTTGAATGTCATTGTAGTTTCCATTGAGTACCATGATGATGATGAGAAAGCAACTCCAAATCAGAACGAACCTGAAGAAAAATCACCAGCAAAAGCAATGTTACAGAATTTGTTGTCAGCAGTTTGGACAACTATAATAAGTTTATTTTCTAGACTCATAACAGTAAACCTAAAGTTCTAGTTACTGGCGTGTAACAAGGATCCAATATTTTAGATGCTGTTACAGGAAAACAAAGTTTATTGGATTCAAGTTTAGATTTTTGGCAACGAATAAGCATGGATTTTACATCTATAACTATACAAATGAAAATAAAAAATAAAATTAAGAATGAAACATTTTTATTTTAATAAAACTGTAAATATTTCTCAAGCTCTTCTTTTATTTTAGGGTTGATTATAACATATTAGAATCAAAACAGCAGCAATAAAAATGTATTTGTTTTGTTTATTGATTGTCACTGATTTGCCCTTTTCCAAGTGGAATCTACGTATCTTCTTAGAAGCGTGGCGTCATTCGAGAGAAACATTAAAACATATTCTTAAAATTTCACTGGATGTAAACCCTCAAATATTCACTGAAACACTTTAGAATATTTATCTTGAATCGTCTAATATTTATTTTTACAAATTCCATAAAGTTTAAGCTTCAAAACAAGCGTTAAATATATATATCAAATTTAAAATGTAAACAGTTTAAATTCTGATTATGTACTTTATTGTTTTAAGTGTTTTTTTTTTCAATCAGTCTTACTTCATATAAGGGAATAAGCACTAAACTTTAAGTATATAGAATTCTACTTAAAGTTTAGTGTTTATTCATTAGGGACGGTTGTTTTCAAAGGGGTGGAATTTTATGTCAGTGTCTGCACTCATGTGCACGAAATACAAGTACTGGTACGGTTATTTCCTTCAGTCCCCCTGCACTCTGCTTATTTGGTAAGATACATCAATTATTTTCCAGATAATTTTCTTCGCAATACATTTATTTTGTTCCACGTATATACATATATATATATATATATTGATGCATGTTTTATTCAATAATATAGACAAGTGTTGTCTATTTATTTTATGTAAATTCTTTTCATATAGTCTGATAAGCTTAATAACATTATCATTAAACGAAGAAAGAAAATCACAATATTGATACATATTTTTTAATCCTATCTAAGCTTTCGGCTTACATAAACCATTATCAAAGATGACAATTACAGTACAATATATTAAGCAATACACGGACAAGACAGTGATGATATTCTGTTTCTATTTACATGGAAGATTTCCAAGCAACGACAAACTCGTGCATATAAGACGCAGGAAGCCAAAATCGCACCGCAGCTCAAGACGTCACACATGACCATGCGAGAGTGAATTCGAGAAGTATTAAGTATGGGAAGCCGTTGGTATAAACCAATGGCTTCTGTTACCAATTATAGGTATTTAAGAATATCTGTGGAGATTTCATAGTTTATTTTGTTCAAGTTAGGTTTCAACTGTTTTATGTATATAGCTTCAAGAATTTTTAGTTTTTGTTTATAGTTTTCATGTTTAAGTATAGGTTGTGTTTTCAACAAGGATTTTCCGGAATTGCGTATGCGGCCAGGCATGTTGTTTTAAATGCCTAAAAATGTTAGAGTTATCATTCAAATGTAGTGTCAAGCGTCGTGAAAGCAAGTTTGTGGTGTGACCAACATAAATATTATTTAATTCGTTGGAGATACAGTCTCTCAAAGGGCACTTGAACTTGTAAACTATGTTGGTTTTTTGCAAATCGCTAACCGAGGGAGAAGAATCATTGCGAATAATTGAGTTGGATATACTAGATTTAGTGTATGAGTATATGATTAACTTAATTATTTTGCTAGGATCTGTTGTATATATATTAGTATTTACTAATTTTTTAGTATATTTTCATCTTTTTTATAATTAATATGCATTTGATTACGATACAGGAGATTAATATATTTCAGATTAGTAGAAGCAGTATTATGTACTATTTGTTTAGTATTGAGATTTCTAAGAAAGCATCTTAATTGTTCATCAACTATATAGTTTGGAAAGCTATTATTAATAAGTGTTTGTTTTATATTCTTTAGTTCACTGTAAAAAATCTGTTTTGTGGATGAATTAGTTTCTGCACGATGTATTAGATTTTTTATAATTGCTATTTTGTAGTAATATGGGCATTCGCTCTTGTAGTTAAGTGTACATGAATTTATACTGGTAGGGTTTTGTATGGCGAAATAGTAAATTTAAAAATACAGATGAAATACTTCAACTTCAAAAACGTTTCCAAAATAATTCTGTCCTTAAATTCACGTAATTTATATGTTATGGTGAAACACACCTATCCTATAGTTATTAGACTCTCCCACCTAATATAAGTAGGAGTAGTAAGAGGAATGAGGGTCAGTCGATGTCGGACGACAGTAGTTGACAGTTAGTCGAATACGAAAGTAGTCAGCGACCACAACAAGATTACTCTGCGTAATACCTATTATATCAAGTTCCTAACGTTTGGTACGTCGAACTTATTTAGGACCGATTTTAGTACAAATACAAGCCTCCACTGCGAAATAACCCCACAACAACTTTGTCGACGAGGATTCGCACTCATACGGAGGAAGAAAAAATTCTTCGCTCGCCACAATAACTTCGGCGACAAAGTCTCGGATTCACACTTAAAAAAAACATTAAAAAAAAAACTTGGCAAAGTTTGTCACAAGCCAATACGTCAACTTAGTGACGAAAAAATCTGTCGAGAAAAGAAATATTTTTCTCGATAATACAGTTTGCTCAAATAGGTTACGAATTGCAAATTCGTAGAACCCCCCGCCCCTCTACAGTATTTAGACATTGTGTAAACTTTTTGCGAAGATGGAGGAATGTAAAAGTCTATTCCGGAAATTCTTTAAGTTCCAGTCGGAACAACAGACGAAAATATTAGAGCAACAAACAACATTCCAGATGCAGCTACAGGAGGAAACTGTCAATAGACAAATGCAATTCCAGCAAAAAATGGAACAGATGCATAAGGAGTTTCAAAACAAAATTCTGGAAATAACTGAGAAGAGGAAAGAGAAAAATCTACAAAATGATTCTTTCCCAGAGAATACAATATGGAATTCAATTGAAATATTCACGTACAGTCAAGATGAAGAGATAACTTTTTCGGAGTATTATAAAAAATATACGGACGTGTATAACGAGGACTGCCACTCGTGGTCTGAAGGAAAGAAGGTTAGGCTTCTTTTAAGCAAATTAGGAACTGCTGAGCATAACAAATTGGTAAACTACATTTTACCGAAAAAAACTAGCGAGTTGACATTTACCGAGGCGGTAAATATATTAAGTGAATTATTTAGTAAAAAGACATCTCTGTTCCACAAGAGGTGGAAATGTTTGAATCTGATGAAAGATGATGAACATGACTATATAACGCACGCAGCCAATGTGAATAAGCATTGTGAATAATTCAAGCTGGCAGAGTTAAGCGCAGACAATTTTAAGTGCTTGGTGTTTGTTCAGAGGCTGGTATCGGAAAGAGACGCAGAGTTGAGAAAATTAGTACTGGCAAAATTGGAAAGCGATCCAAGTATTACGGTACAGAAATTGGCAGAAGACTGCACAAGATATGTTAGCGTAAAGAAAGATTAAAAAAAGATAGAACAGTCTGGCGTTTCGCATGCAAGGAAAATACGCTACAAAGAAGAAAGTCAGTTTACCAAAAAGAATTCTAAAATTGCGGATTATCAAGCAAAAAGTGAAATACCAGAGAAAAATAAACAAAAACTCCCGAAGCCATGTTTTGCTTGCGGTGAACTACACTGGTACAGATATTGCGATTTTAGGAATAAAAAATGTTTCAACTGTAAACAAAATAAATTATGGGACATAAAAGCACGCATTGCATGTCAAAAAATAAAGACAATAAAATAAGAAAATTAAAGTCCAACGAGGTAAAAGATGGAATAACCAGAAAATTTGTTACCGTCGAAATAAGTAATAAAAGTATAAAAATGCAACTTGACACTGGTTCGGATCTATCTATCATAAATTTGCATATGTGGAAGAAATTGGGGAAACCAACTTTAATGAAGACAAAGAAAATCGCGTGGTCAGTGACGGGAGAAAAAATACAATTTATTGGAGAATTTGTTACAAACCTCACGTTAAATAAAGAACGCGAAAAGCTAAACTATTTGTTATAGAAAATACCACGAACTTACTGGGTACGAATTGGATAATATAATTCCAATTATGGGATCTACCGATGAATTCTTTCTGTTACAAGGTAGAAAGTTTAAACACCGAAGCCCAAACATTAATAAAGAAACTTAAGGAAACATTTCCTACTGTTTTTTCTCCAGGGTTGGGAACGTGTACCAAGATGGAGGCAAAATTCCAGCTAAAAGAAAACGCTCAGGTGGTATTCAAAAAGAAAAGGAATGTGCGGTTTGACTCAATTGAACAGATAGATAAAGAATTGGACAGATTAGAGAAAACCGGTGTACTTAAAAAAAGTTGAGTATAGTGAATGGGCAACACCGACAGTATACATGAAAAAAAAGTCTAAAGAAATTCGTGTTTGTGCTGATTTATCGAACGGGTTAGCTGAAAATTTTGTGGACACCCTAAAAAGAGCTCTAAAGAAAGCAAGGGAAATACCTGCAGATGAAGCCCTACAGAAGTTTCTACAGGTATACAGAATTACACCAAATAACGGAACACCAGCCTCACAATCGCCAGCCGAGGTGATGTTTGCACGTCGGGTAAGATCTGTCTTCGACAAATTACTACCAAAAAGACAAAACCAGGTAAAGAAAAATTTATTCAAGTAAAAAAAAATACAATCCTGGTGAAAAAGTATACTTTAAGGTCTATAAACAGAATAAATCATTCTGGGAGATTGGAAAAATAGAAAAGCGGATTGGCAACATGATGTACTTGGTGAAAGGCGAAAAATTCACGTGCAGACGGCACATTAACCAGATCTGACGAAGCTTTTCAGACGTGGTTGACAGCGATCCCGCGGAAGAAACGCCTATGGAGATGATTTTCGATACGTTTGCTCTAACAACGCCAGTAACGATTTTACCTGAGGTACTCCGATCTAGGAGAAAAAGAAAGGCAACTGATCATTTAAAAGTGGATCCAAAACGTAGGAGATACGCTACGATGTTGCTAAAAAAATGAAGTTTTTTCTTCATATTTCCTGTAAAAAATAAAATATAGAGAAAACTATTTTACTCCTACGAAGTAAAGTTTTAGGAGGGGGTGTTATGGTGAACCACACCTATTCTATAGTTATTAGACTCTCCCACCTAATATAAGTAGGAGTAGTAAGAGGAACGAGGGTGAGTCGATGTCGGACGACAGTCGGCAGTACGTTAAGTGCTAGACGGTCGAACTCTCTGCCTCTGAGCAGAGAGGAACACGGACGAGGCTCCGCCGAAGGGCAGAGCCTCGTTCGGGGAGGTTGACCAACCCGATCCCGTTTATACGGGATCTACGGGTATTTTTTGGCCGAGCCTACGGGCTCGGGAATACCCCACTTTATACTCGGCCTTGTGCCACATCTATCTCTCGTGGGGGGGGGGACAGTGAATACTGTCGATGTCGGACGCAGTAATCGACAGTTAGTCGAATACGAAAGTAGTCTGCGACCACGACAAGATTACTCTGGGTAATACCTATTATATCAAGTTCCTAACGTTTGGTACGTCGAACTTATTTAGGACCGATTTTAGTACAAATACAAGCCTCCACTGCGAAATAACTCCTCAACATAATATCAAAGGGAAAAAAATTCAGTAGGTGGGGTAGTGCTCTCATGGACCCCCTTTGATCAAAATGAAATATATTTATCCAAGTACACTGGGTAATTTAGTTTGAGAATATATATCTTTATGGAGGTCGATAATAAACAGATAGACAGAGGCTCTAACCAAATAAAAAATTTCTAATCTACATATATAATGTAGATTAGAAATTACTCAGAAACAAACTGGAAATAAAAATTAACTAATAAAAATTTTGTTAAAAGGTATTTTTTTACTGTAGCAAAGACAAAAATATACACTGATCAGATCATTATGATATTTAAAAAAATAAATACTGATCATTTAAATTCCAAATGTTTTTTCGTAGTCATCATTGTCTAATAGTATCAATTTGTCTCTCTCTTTCTTTCTCTCTCTTTCTCTCTCTCTCTCTCTCTATATATATATATATATATATATATATATATATATATATACTCAGATCGAGATGTTCATATGGATGTCATGCATGGCACCAAACGTTCAGAAATATCTAAACAGTCGACTGGATACAAGCTCTTTCTCAGATCAATAGTTAAAATAGCATCGAATGAATGACCATCCAGTTTCATTGAATCTTGTGGACAGGTGCTACAAAATCAATAAAAAAAGACCACCAAATAAGAGAAATCACTTGAAGACTTTCAACAAATGTAACAACTAAAATCGATAGCACGCGTAACTCGAAGAGAAAATAATAACATAATCAAGATGTTGACATTCCACACTACTTCAAACAAAGAGTTAGGAAAGAATCCCCCACCAATATTAGAAAGAGCAATAAAAGTCTTAAAAAATGTTTCAAAAGGAAAATTTTATCAATTTCAGTAGCACTGTCTGCTGAATGCCTTCTTATAAGGAAACGGCTAATATTATCATATATATATATATATATATACACACACACACACACATATATATATATATATATATATATATATATATATATATATATATATATATATATATATATATATATATATATATATATAAACAAGTTTTGTTAAATACAACTGATAAGCTCGGTCAGTTTCATTTTTATTAATTTTCGGATAAGAGGTTCAAATCAAAATTATGGATTATCAAGCATTGTGTTCTTAGTGTGATAGACAAGATTTTGTTGACTACATTTTCCCTTTATTTGAATTGAGGAAGGCTGTGACTGAGATCAGTTCAAGTGACTTAGATACTTTATTTAATTTAGCGAACAAGGATACTAATACCACTAAATTTCGAAATACTCTGTGAGAAGTGACACGAACCATCGACAAGATCCAGCATCTTCACAATGAAATGAAAAAAAGTTGATATCCTGAAATATACTACCTCTCAAAACTACCAATACAAAATTACATTTTCTGCAACAATATATTGCGTTAGGTTGGTCATGTATTCAGAATGGATGATGACCGTATACCGAAGGTCATGATGTATAGCCAACTAGCGCATGATTAGCGCAACGTTGGGAGACCATGGTTATGGTACAAGGACAAACTGAAAACTAACTATACGGCCGTCAACATTTCACATAAATCGTTTGAGGCGATAGCCAATGAGAGAGTTGAATATCGGACAAGATTTGCACTGGAATCGAACAACACAGAGCAACCTCCATTAATTATCTCCTTGAGACACGAGTTAGAAGAAAAGCAGTAGCTAACATACTTGCCATTCGGGATTTTAACCCTTATACATGTGCGCTCTGTGGTCTTCGCTGCAAGTCACTCACAGGACTAAAATGCATAAGCACCAACCAACTGCATGAGTAACATCAAAACTAAGGCGACAATTGTCGAAATCGACGGGAGAGACCATCATATATATATATATATATATATATATATATATATATATATAGTGAAACATAAAATAATCATGCAAAAATCGTAATAATTTCTCGGGTCTTCATTACCATTACTTCAAGACAGAAGATCCTCCTAAAGAGATTAAAGATCGTCTACGATTTATTATTTTACAAACAAAATTTATTAAGATCACGGCCAACAGTGGAAATCTTAAATATCATATATGAAATACACACAATATGCTCCATAAAAATCGCTCAGCAAATAATAATTTTGAAAAGTCTACCAGATTTTCTCAAATTTAATTAAAAATGAATCCATTAAAATAAGTAAATTAATCACACAAACAATTGATGCAAGTCATATTTGCAAGTGTGCGTGAACACGCTGGGCACACACACACAGATAAAGGGAAAATTGTTAAGGGTGGTGTAAAGTTCTTGTTCAGATTAAGAAGCCTTTCCAAAAAATTCTCATACTTGATCATGTGGCCAAATTTTGAAAGATGGGTTAGTCTTGTAACTTTTTAGCACTCCTCATATATCACTGAGAAAATGCACGCATCAAACAAATTAGTACTTTTCTAGGTTGAAGTGCTTAAGAATTGTTTGAATTAAGATATGAAAAAGTTGAATTTAACTGATGAAAAAGACAGCAGGTGAAAGTAGCATAAAAATATAAAACTGTACTTACCAGGGTCAGACTGATCGTGTGGTTGGAATTTAATATCATGCTCTCAAGCCCCACATAGTACCTCTCCTTCGGATGGAGGGCTAGAGACATTACCTGGCACCTGAGACGTCTTCAGTGAGGAAGTGACGTGCTTGAGCAATTTTTGCACTTATCCACGCATGAGAGTTCATAAAATTTAAGAGTATACACCACCAATCGGTCGCAGTGCGAAATATCACCTCTTATAGCCACTGACAGCAAATACCAAACGAGGTGTAACGTTTTGCAGGCGTGGGAGTTTTCGTCCATTCACCCATCACTGGTCAACTGATGCGATCATCTAATGGTTTATCGTTGTGTACCCATCAGGAAGAGATCATTGAAGAAATCTTCTGTGCATTCCAGCGGGCCATGGCTTTCTCGAAAGCCAAAATATTATAGGTAGAAAGTATAAACGCCGATGTAAAACTTGCCAGTAATTTGATACCGTAAGTTGTCAAATGTTACAATTACTTTTGTTTTTTTTCTACTAAGATCTTGAGGTATCGAGAAAGGGTTAACTGCAAGGTTAGAGGTTTGTGTCTGTGTGTTAGTGCTTTTGTCAGCTTGAAGAGAGAAAAATAGAAAGACAGCGTTTTCTTTTGACGCAGCGAACAATTTCGGGTAAAAACTAAGCAAACTCGGGCCCTCACTAATATAGATATTTATCCAAGGGAAAGACACTGATGGATAGTATCTTCAAATAAAGAACTCCCTATCAGTTTTATCTTGAGACCAACTTTGGAACACTTGGCGAAGGATGTTGATTTTTTGTTTAAGATCATTCTCATCACAACTATGAATACTTATGTCTTCAGTATAGCACCCCCTCATCATTAGTACACTGAACTCGGACGGGAAAACGGGGTCGCTGTTTACAATTACTAGACTCGTTTGTGATATGAAATGCCTAAATGATCAATATCCATGTCTTCACCTGTGCTTGTATATGTACAGAAAATAGTGCAGGAAGAGAGTAAATGGATTGGAGCTCACATTTCGTCCTCACGTATTTAAGTATTCCTGATAAGGTTTGATAGTTCCTCTATCAGATTTACACATTCAGTAGAGTCATAGTGAAAATCCCTTTATTTCGCAATTACTTTCCATCTCTTTCTGAGATCATCATCAGGGGTGCAACTGATATATATATATATATATATATATATATATATATATATATATATATATATATATATATATATATATATTATATATATATATATATATATAAATTGTATGAGAAATTTTCAACATGTGGAAATTCAGATACAAAAATTATGTGAGTGCTATAAAATCGAACACATTAGAGTTTGGAACGATTATAATTGTAAATTGTTCCATTTTAATTAATTTTGTTGAATCATCATTTAATGAGTTGCGTACTATTATGTTTTATCGAATTTATAGTACTTGAATTGTTTGTACAACAATCCTCAGTTACATTTTATATCGTAAAGATACAAAGCCGCTTAACTTTAATTGAAGTTTTGACGTCCGATATATCTAGATATTTAAGTATTTTCTTTTACTGTTTTTGTTTTACTATTTTATTTTGTATCGTTTTTGTTTTGTATTTTATTTTTATCGCTATTGTTTTTAATTTTCCCGCATTGTATCAGCAGCAGGTTTGTTAGGAAATGAGATGTATTCTATGACGCTGGACGTAAATCTATCGTAGAGGATTCCGAAATTAGTACATTTTCAATATAATTTAGCCTTAATACATTACTTTCTTTTATAATAAAGACGATTAAAGTCGAAATGTTACGATGAATCACTAATGCACCGAGTGTACTATTTTGCAAAATGTTTTTTTGTGTCCATATAATGTTTTAATAAAATTCCTGGATGTCTCACTTATGTATTTTTGTAGTCTATTTTCGCAAATTCCCGATTCATGTTTAGTCCTACAATTTTGTTTTATACTGCTTCAAAAACAAGAAGATATTGAAATCTCTTCTTTATAACACAAGAAAATATTTCAATATCTTCTTGTTTTAACAAATTTTATATTAAGTTTAGATAAATTCTTTTCACTTGTATTCGTTATTGATTTTATAGCTCGTATCATGTGCTTAGTTTCATCAAAGTGATTTGTGTAATTTTCTTTTTTGTTGTTGTGGATTTTGTAAAGAGGTAAATCCTATTTTCGATATTCAGAGAGATAAAACGATAGGCTAAATTTCAACATAGGTTTTGGTGATGTCAAAGTTCTGACTAATATGCAGTTATTATTTTCACTTGGACATCTGTGGTCCCAATCTAACCTCAATTGTTGATATGACGTCCGGCTGGAAAGGAACAAATAAATCTCTCACTTCTTTGTGGAATGTTTGAGTCGATTTGAGTTAAGGTGTCAACTATCTTACTCGTCTTCGTACGAAAATTTGATAAACACAGCAAAGTTATGTGGAGAAATACGATGGAGTAGATCCAATCAGCTATATAAGGAATATAAACAATCCACAAACATACATCAGTAAACTCAATTATTATTATTATTACATGACAATAAACATTCAACTTCTAAAATTTGCACATTCTTTTCTGTAGTTCCTGTGAGACAAATAAGGATCAAGAATTTCCTTCATTCAAAGTGTTTGCTTTTACAAAGTTATTATGTCCTTTATCAAAGTTACTTTACAAATTAACTAAAACAATTAACTAACAATTGTTTAATAACGAATGCAGATAGTTATAAATCTTCTCTGTCAGTCATGTCATGAATATTTTTCCAAAAGCACTTTTCACTCTCACAATTGAATATGATGATATAAAAAGTGATAATTTAATTAATATCCAGTGTTCACATTTCTTACTGGCTAAAGAAAAAAGTTATTAAAATCAATTTAATCGTATGCAATGATAAATAATGATTGCATTAATTTGAATACTTGTAAAATCAGTACAAATCTATCCAAGATAAACCAATCTCTAAAACCTAATATGATATATTGATTTCTATATGTAGGTGATCTATTGATATAATCATGAATCATGCTATGTTAAGTAAAAAGGCCAATCTGAGCCACCTGTTTTGTTGGTTGAAAGGCTAAGGAAATAAATTATTGTTGTTATCTATTCTAGCCAGATTCAACAAGGCTCCGTCCTGAAAGTCCTCAGATTTCATCCAAATTTTCATTATTTTTTTTAACATTCATCAGTGGAGTTGATCATGACAATTTGAGGGTGATACCTCATTTCAAACAGATTTTATGCCACTTTGAAGATTTTGAAAGTTTTGAAAACATTGAATTTTTCATACACTGCATTTCCATGTCATTTTATTTTGTTGAGTTATCATGTGAGCATTATGAATTTGGGATTGAAATGTTTTTGGTGTTTGTGCTAAAGTTGTGTTTGTGAGTTTCTTCTGTTTATTGAGGCTGCTCATACCAGTTTTCATTGGACGACATGAATGGCATGCTGAGTTTCAATGACCAGAGAAACTGACATATTTGTTATTGATTGTTGTATCTGATATATTTCAGTTTTACTTCACGTCCTTGACGATCAGACTGACATGTTTTTCTTACATTTTTAGGCTCGTTTCATGTTATCAACATTCGGAGGAAAGCATTTCTCCAGAAAAAATATTTCTGAGCATGTCCGTTCTATATGTACATCTTGAAGAAAATTATATCCTTCTCAATATCAGAAATGTAAACTGCCACTAGGCAAACGTAAAGCATCATTTTCCAACCATATATAAGTTTTTGTGCAGTTCAAAGGTAAATATACAAGTAATTGTACATCTACACGCACTTCTTGGTTAAAAAGTTTTCCCAAATGGTGCATATTTTCGGGACTCTGATTATCCTCAAAAATTGGAAAATTTAATTTTCACTAATTTTTACCACATGCTTATGAGTTCTTTTAATGGTTTAAGACCTTTCATTTCAGCTTTTCTGCAATCTTATTCACATTTTCTTTTAGAAAATGTATACTTTACACGGTTTTAACCAAGTGATAATGCGTTACAACGACTGAAAGATGAAAAAAGAATTGCATTTTTTAATTTTTCACCCTTTTTGCCTTCTTGGTGCTCAGAAGTGCAGCATGAAGGAATCTGTTTTATTGGGCTTATGTTAAGCTTTTGATACACACTTCATGATGAGAGAAGATGTGGTGGTTTTCATGTGTCTTCATGCAGTGGCAGAAAGCTGAAATCCAGAAAGATTTTGCGCATTTTCTTAAATATCAGTTGGTGACAGAAGAGTGCGATTAGGTGATCGAATTTGAGAGACTCATAATGGTTGTGATGAAGTAAAAAGAGCTCCAAAGGCAAGCAATGTAAGTTGTTTTCAGTGAGAGGTCTAAAAAAATCAATGTTTTAACTTTTCAATATCTTCATAATCTTCATTGTGGCGTAAAATCTGTTCGACATGAGATAACATTCTGAAATTTCCAAGATCAAATCCTCTGATGAATGTTAACAAATGGTGAAATTTTGGATGAAATCCGATGATCTTTAGGTTGGAACCTTGTTGAATCTGGCAGGAATAATCCCTTACACGTTAACAATTATAATACAAACATAGACACGCAAAGCACATAACTCTCTCTCTGTCTGTCTGTCTGTCTCTCTCTGTCTGTCTGTCTGTCTCTCTCTCTCTCTCTATATATATATATACATATATATATATATATATATATATATATATATATATATATAAAAGATAAGTTTTCCTTCTGTCTTTATTCATATATATGTATATATGTAAGCAAATGTGTGGATGTAGATCCGACGGTATGATGAAAATGTGGAAAAGACAAAGCAAAATCCGAATATGTGAGTTTACTGTTTTTATTTTGTTTTTGTTTTTGTTATTCTGTCGACGTCAGACGTTTCGGCCAAATAGACCTTCTTCGGGACATGGTTAATGGAGACATATTTATATTAGATTTAAGTTTGATGGAGAGACAATATATACAGGACTGGTCAGAAACAGAAAAACTGAAATTCTAAAGTCAAGTATTCTTTCTTAGAGTCGGATATGCTGGCGTCGCGTGGGCGGCAACTACGAAGACCTGCGCACAGGGAAAAGATTGTGTCCTAAGTGGAAGGTGAGGGGGACTATTTAAAACTATAGCTTATCGGTACGTTTGTCACGCATTAATCTTGCCACAGAGCTCGTGATCTGAAAGAAACCAGGTCTATTATTTACTGTATGTGAGGTGGCTATCATGCCAGCCTCATAAATCTGTCTAAGGTTTTTATTGTGGATATATTTTAAGATCTTCACAGAGTCGAAATCAAAATTGTGATCAGATTTGGCTATGTGTATAACTAAAGCACTGCTTAGATTACCGAGGCGAATGTCACGTTTATGTTCGGAAATGCGAGATTTCAATGATCTACCTGTCTCGCCTACATAACTCAGGTTGCAGTCTCTGCAGGGCACCTGATAGACACAAGCATCGGATGTAATATGTTGTCTGTTGGTATTACTCAATATGTTACGTATAGATTTAGTGGGTAATGTAGTAGTTTTAATTTTTAGCGCGTTTAGATTGTTGGAGATGTGTTCGGTCAGAGGGTTATTCGGTAGAAAGATGCGGCCAATGGGATTATCAGGGGCAGCTGAGAGTGTGCCTCTCTCCACCTTTGATGTAGTAGTAGTAGTCGGTATGTTGTTATGTACTGATGGACGAACTCTGTGGATTTTCAAGGCTTTATGTTTAGCGCCGAGTATTAGTTGTCTCGGATACGAAAGGCTGGAGAAGGTATCCTCGATATAACCAAATTCGTCATCTAAATATTTTGCTGAACAGATTCGCAGAGCTCTCAAGTAAAATCCGATAATAACACCTCTCTTAGTCCTAGTATCATTGTGAGAGTAAAAGTGTAAGTAGTCGTTTTTGCATGTGGGTTTACGATATACTTTGAATTCTAGTTTGTTATTATTTCTGGTGAGTAGTATGTCTAGAAAAGGTAGAGAATTATTCGATTCAAGTTCGTGGGTAAATTTTATAGTAGGTTCTACTCTATTCAATCTATCGGTGATTTTGTTTAGATCATGTTTCTGTGGGTAAATGAATAAAATGTCATCTATGTAACGGAAATAATGTGTATCATCAGGGATTATATATTTGAAAGGTCCAGACTCGAGAAATTCTAGAAATATGCATGCTAGGAACCCAGAGAGAGGACTACCCATTGGTAAGCCAAACTTTTGTTTATAGTAGATGTCGTTATGCTGGAAGTAACAGTGAGATGTGCATAGGATGCATAATTTGATGCATATTGAGATGGGGATAGGTAGCTTAAAGTCAGTTTTCTTAAGGTGGTTCTCTAGCCGTTTAATGCATTTATCCACCGGTACATTGGTGAATAGAGATTTAACGTCTAAGCTGGCTAGGGATTTGTTTCCTATGTCGATATTGCTTAGCTTATTGAGAAGAGCGCCTGAATTCTTTATATGCGCGTGACTTATGGTGCCCAGAATTGGGGTGAGAAATTTTGTTAGAAACCTAGCAATGTTATGGGGGGCTGAGCCTATGCCCGAAATAATGGGCCTTAGAGGGATGTCAGGTTTATGGGTTTTGGGGAGCCCGTAGATTTTAGGGATGGTGGGGTGGTAATTGATAAGGGAAAGCCAAATCTTATCTTCATTATGAATCAGACTCTTATAGGACTTATTGAATTCTTTAAGATTTTTAGAAACTTGTAGAGGAGAGATCTGTTCATACGTGTCTCTGTCATTGAGCAAGTCCAACATTTTCTGGTTGTACGCAGCGGTGTCCATGACCACGACACCTCCACCCTTATCCGAAGGAGATATGGTAATATCACAGTTCGTAGACAGGGATTTTAGAGCGTTCATATACCTCTTGGGTAAAGCAAACTCCGCATTTTGGCAGTCCAAGGAGGCAGCTAAGATGCCTTGGGTAAATCCTTTGTGGAAGTCGGTGTCCCTGTGTCTGTAATTAAGATTTATCAGTTTGCTAATGTTGTTGTTTTTTTAAACCCGTTGCAAACTTAAGCTACCTATCCCCATCTCAATATGCATCAAATTATGCATCCTATGCACATCTCACTGTTACTTCCAGCATAACGACATCTACTATAAACAAAAGTTTGGCTTACCAATGGGTAGTCCTCTCTCTGGGTTCCTAGCATGCATATTTCTAGAATTTCTCGAGTCTGGACCTTTCAAATATATAATCCCTGATGATACACATTATTTCCGTTACATAGATGACATTTTATTCATTTACCCACAGAAACATGATCTAAACAAAATCACCGATAGATTGAATAGAGTAGAACCTACTATAAAATTTACCCACGAACTTGAATCGAATAATTCTCTACCTTTTCTAGACATACTACTCACCAGAAATAATAACAAACTAGAATTCAAAGTATATCGTAAACCCACATGCAAAAACGACTACTTACACTTTTACTCTCACAATGATACTAGGACTAAGAGAGGTGTTATTATCGGATTTTACTTGAGAGCTCTGCGAATCTGTTCAGCAAAATATTTAGATGACGAATTTGGTTATATCGAGGATACCTTCTCCAGCCTTTCGTATCGGAGACAACTAATACTCGGCGCTAAACATAAAGCCTTGAAAATCCACAGAGTTCGTCCATCAGTACATAACAACATACCGACTACTACTACTACATCAAAGGTGGAGAGAGGCACACTCTCAGCTGCCCCTGATAATCCCATTGGCCGCATCTTTCTACCGAATAACCCTCTGACCGAACACATCTCCAACAATCTAAACGCGCTAAAAATTAAAACTACTACATTACCCACTAAATCTATACGTAACATATTGAGTAATACCAACAGACAACATATTACATCCGATGCTTGTGTCTATCAGGTGCCCTGCAGAGACTGCAACCTGAGTTATGTAGGCGAGACAGGTAGATCATTGAAATTTCGCATTTCCGAACATAAACGTGACATTCGCCTCGGTAATCTAAGCAGTGCTTTAGTTATACACATAGCCAAATCTGATCACAATTTTGATTTCGACTCTGTGAAGATCTTAAAATATATCCACAATAAGAACCTTAGACAGATTTATGAGGCTGGCATGATAGCCACCTCACATACAGTAAATAATAGACCTGGTTTCTTCCAGATCGCGAGCTCTGTGGCAAGATTAATGCGTGACAAACGTACCGATAAGCTATAGTTTTAAATAGTCCCCCTTACCTTCCACTTAGGACACAATCTTTTCCCTGTGCGCAGGTCTTCGTAGTTGCCGCCCACGCGTAGTTGCCGCCCACGCATATCCGACTCTAAGAAAGAATACTTGACTTTAGAATTTCAGTTTTTCTGTTTCTGACCAGTCCTGTATATATCGTCTCTCCATCAAACTTAAATCTAATATAAATATGTCTCCATTAACCATGTCCCGAAGAAGGTCTATTTGACCGAAACGTCTGACGTCGACAGAATAACAAAAACAAAAACAAAATAAAAACAGTAAACTCACATATTCGGATTTTGCTTTGTCTTTTCCACATTTTCATCATATGTATATATATATATATATATATATATATATATATATATATATATATATATATATATATTTAGGAAAAGAAGTACGACAATGTGGAAAAAGTTTTCGTTTGACACGTTTTGTCCTTTAAGACTTAATCGATCTAAGTTTCTCTTTACGTTAATGCGACTACACATGCGCACAAGCGAAAGAGAGACGCTGAGACTTAAAAAAAAAAAAATTTCTTTTTAATATGCATGGGTATGTAATCTACCCAATTTCATTTAGATTCTTTTTGTTTCCATCACTTTTACTATTAAATATCCCACACTGTGATAATAGAAAATCTGCCAAGAATGTGAAACGTTGTAAAAATCTATATGCAAATTTACCGTGGATGATCTAGCGATTAAGACATTTCTGAACATTTTCGTCTTAGTAAATTGTTTTCTCTTTTAATTAGAGTAGCATATTTTAAAATCAAACTTGTAGTCAGTCTCAGTACGATGGGCAACTAATGCATTTAATGTGTTGTTTTGTAAAAGATCACTACTGATGTGGCGGAGGGCAATATCACCCCGAAATAATAATTATGATAATAAAGGAGAATATGCTAGAAAACAGAGAAAAAAGGCCTTTTCAAAAGAAACAAAATGTTAAAAATGCTGGAAAGATTTTGAAATATAAATGTTACCGATTTTAATTAGAAAACAAAATACAATCTTTTTTTTCTCTTTAAGCGTACAAAAGATTTCAGATTATTATGAATGTCTTGATCTAAATGTTAATTTTATCGATAACAAGACAGTATGAATCTATGTAAGTTTACCAAAATTGCTCAGAGCTATTAATAGACAAACTTAGAACAATGACTTCGGTCAGAGCACCGAAAGAAGAAACCAGTGTGAATTTTTTTTAATTTAGAAGTGTGTCGGGAAATGGGTCATCCCGTTCCTAATAAAAGTATGTTAGTACGTTCGCACAAAAAACAAAACAAAACAAATAAGTCATCAGTTTCTATATGAATAGCAGAGCGGGTTGGATTAGGCACAGTGAGCATAGGAGAGTCGGATTAGAGACAGTGGAGAGTCGAGTTGGAGACTCGAAGAGGAGAGGAAGTGACGTCAGAGATTGGAACGAAGCGTCCGCTAGCATGTGTTGATGATATAAATACGAAGAAGCGAATTACTTCCTCCAACAGCTAAGACTACGACTGTTACTATTATTACTACCACTGAGAACGGAAACGTCGAACAAGCTACAGTAATCAAAAAGGGTTAAAACGAAGCCACCTCTCTCTTTTAACGAAATTTCACGAAGTATTTATTTTATTTTATTTTATCATCGTTCATATACAAGAGACATTCAACTTTTTACCATTCAACTTTTTTTTTGTATTATTATATGTATTGTTGATGTTACATATATATAAAATCTTTTGTCCCTCTAAAATCGGATCGACTTGGTCATATTTATTTGCTGTTAATCCGATTCTCACCCAACAAGCTTGCAGGTAGACCAACGGAGAGCTTTCGAAATTCTACGACTCGATAACTACTGGCCAGGATAAAAATATCACAACGTGGCTGGTGAGTGGAATCAAATCGACATTTGAAACCGGAGACTTAGGTCTAACCTGTAATACTGGAGCATACAGGATCAACGACCGGGCTTGTGTATGATGTCGGCCCAGTGTGGTTAGGATATGGTGTCACATGGACTCCTTGACAGGCGATCGAGTTACAATTGACACCGTGAGGATCGGCGTTACACTGCGTTCATATAATCTTTTATTTAAATTTCTTCGGATTTCTCTGATGTATTCCTTGTGGCAAGTATTACAGGTAATAAGAGTAAATTGCTCCGTTTTAGATTGTTATTTTATTTTATTTTTTAATTAAGTCTTTTTTTGTTTTAGACGCAGTTATGACAAATTTTATGTTAAGTTTAGATAAATTATTTTCAATTGCGATAAAGTTAGTGGGGAGAATATTATATATTTTGATTCGTTGGGTTTGTCAGGAAGGATCGCTTTTCTATTTTTAAATATTGTTGAGCTTTTTGTTTTGCATTGAATATGAAATAGTTATGGTATTTGTTATGGTCCAAGTTAGGACCAAGGAAGAACAACACGAACACAAGAGTAGAAATAACGAAGATATATTACACGGAATAATAATATAAGATGTGGAAGGTGTTAGTACGACTGTCAGTCTGGTTTGGAGTGAACTACTATCAGCTCGACTCGATTCGTCCCTCTCTCTTGAGAGGCGTAGTATACATAGTGTTAGGAAGAGTTCATTCTGGTAAGGACCCATAACAGTATTGGAAGAGCTTGAAAGTATTTTCCTCTTTTCTGTATTTCTTTCTCCTAAAATTGTTCTTGATATATAAAAACTATATATCGTTATCCCATATATATATATATATATATATATATGCGTGTCTGTACGGTGAAAGCGTGACATATATGCATGTGTATTTGTGTATATGTATTGTACTTATAAGTGTGTCTTCTTAAGGAGAAAGAGAGAGTGTGTGTGTTGTTAAGTTCAATAAGCAAATATATGAAAAGAAAGCGTGATAAATATGTGCAGGTATCATATCCTTTCCATAGTGCTCACCGATTAGTTCTTGGTCTAACAAAGAAAACCTTCCCTAACAAAGGAAAACCTTCCCTTCAATAATCTGCTGATTTGTCATTTGGTTCTAACCTAATCACACATCAGAAATGGGTCGGGCTGAGAAATTTTCATTCTCCAACTTCCTAATCTCTCGATTTATTTGGAAAACGTTTTCTTATCCTGCTAATTTATTCTTTTGAACCTCATGAAAAGTTTACATTTTGAAGTTGATAATTTTAATGGCAAATACTTTTCAACTGCTCTCAGGTCATCTAGTAAATAAATATTTGTTCTTTTGTTATATTTCTAAATTTTATTTTTATTAATATTTTTGCGACTTCTAAATGTCTATTAATAGGTTCAGTCAATCAATAAAATAGCTCTATATTTTTGAGTGGATAGAAAGATATGCGAACCTATTCCATTATAGAACACAGCTCCCAACAGAGTTGGAAAGCATAAATTAGTTGTTTGCTGAATTAGTGGTAAGTACAAATATTTCATTCTACGGATATCTTACATAATAGATTGCAGTAGATAATAAATAAATAAAAAAGAAAAAAATATTTTTATTTAATGAAAAGGAAGAAACAATTGTGTGTCCGTGGTTCACTAGTAGTTGGGTAAGTTTTCACTGTAGAGCTGATGACAATCTTTACAAAACTGCACATTAACTGTTTTTCCTTTTTGTTATAATAATAATATTAATAATAATAATAATAATAATAAAAAGAAGTTTAAAAAGGTTCACTTCTAGTTGTTTCCTTTCTTTTTATTCGGTTGTATTATTGTTATTATTTGATATCCTCTGAGATTCTTAGAAGTTTCGACCAGGTGGTGATGTTTATATCTCACTTCTTAACCACAGCTTAGAGATACATCACTTTCCTCAGCACATGAGCTATTCCAAACAACACTGCAAACTGTGCACTCCCAGTGATGTCAGATATCTCCTAGGCGTCTTGCGAGAGAGAGAACGTTTCCTGGAAATAGTAACAATCACAAAAGGGACAACTTCAGCAGTTACCTTGTACATTTCTTTTATTCTACCTGTCAGGTATTAGTAGCTTTATATTTTGTCCTGCTCTACCTTCAAATTTTTCTTATCCGATGGTACTGTATCATCTCTCAAGATCCATTCATGACTACTTTTGTGCTTTTAATATGAGTACAGGTTCCACGTTTTTTCCTTGTTCAGGATATAGTTTACCGATTCTCTCTCTCTCTCTCTCTTTCTCTCTCTCTCTCTCTCTCTCTCTCTCTCTCTCTCTGCACTTTGCTGGCTACTGCTTCCAACTAGTCGTTAGGAACCCAATAGAGGCTGCTCTGATCAACAGTGGTATAATATCGGGGGTATTTGTAGTGCCATGTCGCGCATGAGTAGGTATTTCAGGTGGGCAACCCTGAAGCAACATTATACTCTATTCTCAGCCACACTCTGGCTAGTTTGTATTGGTCTTTTCTCTCTCTCTCTCTCTCTCTCTCTCCCCTCAAAACGAATCTCGCGGCAAAAAGAAATACAACTAAACCATCAAACAAAAAACCATCTACCCCCTCAACCTTTCTTTCTCTAATATTCGTAGTTTCCATTCCAACTTCTGCAGCGTAGAATATTTTCTCTTGGAACAGTCGCTAGATATCTTTAGCTTTTATGAAACCAATTTAAATTTATCCATTGCTACCAATGAATTCTTGGTTCCAAGCTCTTCTTCCACTTTGCATTAATGGCAGGCCACTCGTACTCGAGGATATATTTCTACTAAGGTATACTACCCTATTGCTGACGCTTGATCAGGCACAGTTTTGTGTTAACAAACACAGATCTCTCCTCTGGTTTATACTGAAACTATGCTGAGCAATTAAAGTTTATGGAAGAGAAGCGTTTTATCTAGCATGATCAACAATCGGAACAAGGCCAGCACGCTCAAACCCTCGGTCACGATGACTTGTGACTTTCGTTTGCACAGCCATCAACACCGACCCCCTACTCAATTTCACTCACAAGGCTTCGGTCAACCTGTGGTATGGTTTTAAAGCACTTTCTAAAGATGCCGCACGATGGAATCCTCCAGACCGTTAACATCAAGAAGTCACCTTACTGTCAATTTGATCATGATAAGATTCGATTCCGGGTCTCGTGGCCAGAAAACGAACGTTCTAACCACTCGACCATGTGCCCATATGCAGTGGGATCTATTGATATTTCGTTCCAATCGTCTATTAAACATGGACTACCTATTCATAACACCTATTTTGGCATGCTGATTGAGACTCACACCGTGATTTTCTCCGTGACACCTCTTGGACTGACATCTTTAAACCCCCAATTGAAAATTGCGCCACCGAGGCTTCTTCGTGGGTCAAAGCCGTCATAGGCACTTTCATCCCTTCTATGCCAGGTGAAACCTCAATCCTCTCCATGGTTCACAATAGCATGCTTAGTCGCTATAGCACACAGGAACCACTATTTTTGGCTATAATAATTTCCAATCAATCCGAGGGCTTCTACTACAACTGGAGTTGTTGATGTCCTCATATGCCACATTTCGGGGATTTTGATTTCAAGTCCCTTGAATTTTGATAGTTTCTTGAAGATCTTTACAGATACATTACCTTCTGCAGGGACTACCATGTCAATTAGAAACACATTTTGTTTTTGCACTGTCTTATCACGAAGTCTGGGCGATTAGATTTGATTGTTCTGTCTGTGTGTATTGTAAAGTCCCACAAAATTGTTACCGGTGCTATCTCCGTAAACTTGTCTGGATGGTGTTCATACCAATTTCTTGAAGTTTTCTTTTTGAAAAGGTTTATCTTGCCATTGTCTCTGTATCTGGTCTATTGCATCTGCATTTGCTTTCTTTTTAAGGTTTTTGCACCTGAAGTAGGTCTATTATGTTTTACTTGCATTTTTTCATCCACTTGAAACTCCATTTTTAACTTGCTGCTTTCTTTTATTACTAAACAAAGTTTCTTATTTCTTTCCTGTTTTTTCACATAGATCATCATCCAGTCTTCTGTAGTTGAAGAGTGATTGTTGTGGTTTTGTAAGACAGTTCTAGTTGAAATAATCCTCTGCCTTCTTCGAATCTGGATACATACAGACAATCAACATCACCTTTTGGATGTTACATGCGATGGCAAGTGAGAAGCTTTCTCGTTTTGGTCTCCATTCGCTTAATTTCAGCTATGGTCCGGTTAAGGATGTTAAGACTGTATTGCGCCATATGGTCACCCAAGGTGTTTATGGCTGATATTCTGTTATTTTGAATTCAATTCGGTATTCAATACCAGACGCTTACGCATGTTGTATTCTTTTCTTACTTTCTCCTTCATTTGAATATGCTGTATTCTATCTCCTTCGCTAATTCCTAGGTATTTGGCAAAGAGTTTGATATCATCCATGTAGAGTCAGGTAGTCATGCATGATACACGCTTAGGAGATTATTTAGCTTTCGATACATGACTGACGAGACAGATTTTTTTCCCGCAGTAGGTTGCCATTTCTTTCTGCGGTAGACCACTTGCCATCCAAGACTACAGAACCCGGTCTGTCCTGCTATTTACCCATAGCTGGGGGGAGAAGAAGAGGATTAATGGTGTTCGCTAGCAGCACGTTGTGAAGAGAAACTACAGCGACTAATAGACAATTTATCAAAAACCTGCCAAGACTTGAATCTGACCATCAGTTTGAAGATGGGACATAGCATTGAACAGCTTCCCGCTATCAAAATCAGCAACTACAAGAAGGTGATGATTCATGAATTCACATACTTCGGCTCTACCGTTTCGGACACTCTCTCCCGAGACACTAAGATCAACTGACGGGTCGGGTGAGCTGCCACTACAGTCGCCAGGCTGACCTGGGAGAACAGAAAACTTACTACTGGCATCATCTATTGTATCGTTATCGTGCTGCTCTACGGCAGCGAGATTTGGAGCCTCTACTCTAGAGAAGAGCTACACCTGAGTATCTTTCATCTTTGCTATCTTAGACGCATTCTAGGCACCAGTTGGTCCGACCGGGTGACCAGTGCCGTAGTTCTCACCCGTGCTTAGTTACTCAGCCTCTTCGCCCTTCTCTAACAGTGCTGGCTTTCCTGGCTTGGACATGTACACCTTATGACGGATGGGAGGATTCCGAAGGTCGTTCTGTACAAGGAACAGATCACAGGTGATGGAACAGAATGGCGACCTCATCTTTGCTTCAAGAGCGTCTGCAATAGGGACACGAGGACAATAGACCTGGAAGTCGAGAGGTGGGGATACGTCACCAACGATCGCTCATGCTGGAGACACGATTTTCACCGAGGGCTGAATTGTAAAGAGGAGAAACGGTGGCTTGCCGACCAGGAGAAGCCTGCTCGGCGGAAAGGAAAAAATACGGCGATATCAAGGAAGAGCGTCTTCGAGACTGACGAATGACACAAGAATAAAAATGGTCTGCATTTGGCAATTATCTCATACTATTTATTATTTATAACAATTTGTATATTCATATTCTTTTCGTTGATTGATATCTAATTATTGTGGGAACCTGATATACCTACAAATGGACTCTTCCACACTTATATAATTTCTATTAAAGAGGAAGTCACCACGTGGCTTTCTCTGTCCTGTTTTTTACCGACCGTTTACGACCGGTAATTTTTCAGTTCGTGGGATTATCTGTCTACGTCAACATCCTTATGTTTGTGTGAACTGTTTTGTTACGTTAAGTTGTTTTTCAGTTTTTCTTTAGTTTTATTGTACTGACATTTTTTGCAAAAAGTTTAATTTTTTTCAATTTTTTTTCATCACCCCTCTTTTCAATATATTCATTTATTTTCTATTTATTATTATTATTATTATTTAGGTTTTTATTTTGTTTATTTTTCTGTAACCCTCCCCCTAAAAATCTTTCTTTGTTTCCACGTATTTATTTTGTCGTACCTTTTCATTTTCTCTTCATTTATTACGTGTTAAGTGTTTATTTTCCTTTTTAAAAATATCATTTAAGTCCGTCTTTTTTATCGTTTAGCATTCTGTGTTAAAATTTCCGTTTATTTTGTTTAATCTGTCTTTATTATTGTTTGTTTCGTTCGTTTTCTGGTCAGACTTGTTTTCTACAGCGGCCATATTGAATTGAAGAGAATTGAGAAAAGAATTATGTTAGTTTTCGTCGTCGACAAGAGTACGCGCAAAATTTGTCGCTCGACGAAAAACACAGTGTTGAAAACACTAGAGTCCTTGGGGTTTAAGCCCCTCAGAATAGTTAAGAGAGCAACATTTTTCATGTGAGACGTACTGCTACCCACGCCAGAGGACTGCGTTGCAGTGTCAAGCCGTGAGCTTATAACGAAAGAATTGATCTTAAGAACGGAGTACGAAGGCCGCAGACGGACCTGCGTGTGACAGTATATGAAGTCCCTCCTTAGGTTACCGGGGAACACCTGGCTGCATTTTGGTACCCGTATGGCGAAATTCTGGGCGCTCCTGTGCTAGCCTGAACTGGGGGTGGAGCTTTGATATCATGTTGGACGAGAAAGCCTTCCGCTCCATCCCCAACTGTCTGGATGTTGGAAGCTTGAAGTTGCCGGTCATAGTAACTGGCCGAAACCGGTATGTTGGAAGTTTGAAGAGACTGGTCACCTCTCCTCTTCCTTCCCAGGGAAGAAGGCCTCTGGTAGTCAAGCTCCAGTAGACCAAAATCCCCTCTGACCCCGTCTGTACCTTCCGCTTCGCCTATAGTGGGCGTACCAGCTTCTGGGACCGGGTCGGTTAATCTTCCGGTTGGTGTAACATCGGAAACCACATTCCCCAAAGAGCCTTCGACCGCTGCTAGTGCAGTTGTGGAGAGGGGGGAGGGGGAATGGCTGGTAGCTGGTAGGGCAAGAGGGAAGCACCGGACAGCGGCTCCTCAGTCCCCTGAAACACCAAGGGCGAAAGACACGAACAGTCGCCCTCCCTCTTGCAACGTTAAGAGCGATGCCCCGGTCTCTCAGCAAACATTTCAAGACCTACAAAGAAAATATAACCCTGGATTTGAAAAAACGGAAAAAATAAAGGCCCTAAAACAGAAGTTGTACACTCAAAGACAAACCCAACCTACACATCCGATTCCTTCCACATCATCTGCCCGGTCCGCACCTTCACCCAAAAAGAAACCTTCCACTCCGACAACCCCGTCCAAATCTCGTCCTCTCAGCAGAGATCCCAGCCCTTATAAACATAGGTCCTGTTACACTCCCCTTCATACTTCCAGCCCTTCCGCTGTTAAACAAAGTCTCCCCTACACCCCTCTGCAGGCTACCAGTCCTTCCCCCTCTAAAAAAGCCGAAATGCCTCCCCCATCTACGAAACGGCAAAGAAGCCCTACTCAGAAGCCGAAAGATCGAAGGAAAAAGGCCCAGAAACACATCTTCAATACGGGGGAGGATGTCTGACGTATTTCGCCGGCTCGGGCTGAGAGAGCCCGCGACTACGGAAATAGAATCAAGGACCTGAAATATTTACTTTTCATCAGCCAATATGCGGACCTAGATGTCGAGGTTCAGCAGAACTTCCCACTGGCACAAAGGATTCTAACCGTTATAAGAACGGGACCTGGTGCTAAACAAATCTGGGCAATGTTAGATGAGGCCATCATGGCTTATAAGATGGCCTTACCTATAGCCATTGTCCAAAACTAACAGCTTAAACAACTGAAACAAGGGCGAAAGACACGAACAGCCCCACTCCCTCTCGCAACGTTAAGGGAGATTCCCCGGCCTCTCAGCAAACATTTCTACAAAGGACATATGATCCTGGATATGAAAAATCAGAAATAATAAAGGCCCTAAAAATGAAATTGGACAGTCAAAAACAAAACCAACCAACTAATCCTACTCCTTCCACGTCTTCTGCCCGGGTCGCACCTTCACCCAAGAAGAAACCTTCCCCTCCGATAACCCCGTCCAAATCTCATCCTCACAGCAGAGATCCCAGCCCTTAAACACATGGGTCCTTCCACACTCCCCTTCATACTCCCAGCCCTTCACCTGTTAAAACAAGACTTTCCTACACACCCCTGCAGACACCCAGTCCTTCCCCCTCTAAAAAATCAGAAATGACTCCCCACGCTACAAAACGGCAAAGAAGCCCCACTCAAGAGCTGAAAGTACGAAAGACGAAAGCCCAGAAACACATTTTCAACACCGGGGAGGATATCTGCCGTATTTCAACGGCTCAGGCTGACAGAGAACGCGATTATGGTAATCGTATCAAGGACTTAAAATACCTACTATCCATCAGTCAATATGCGGACCTAGACGTAGAGGTTTCGCAAAACTTTCCACTTGCCCAAAGGGTTCTAACAGTTGTAAGAACGGGAACTGGAGCAAAGCAGATCTGGGCAATGTTTGATGAGGCCATCATGGCTTGCAAGATGGCCTTGCCAATCGCCATTGTCGAAAATGAGCAACTTAAACATCTGAAACAATTTTGTGCAGGGAAGGCCCCCGTTTTAGTTCACCCATCCCTGTACAGAGCTTTAAAACTGACATTTCCCTGGGATATCGGCGGAATCTCGCAAGACGGCACTATCAAGACTGAAATGGGCCATAGGTCTATGGGAGAGGCTGTCGGTATCCTCACCCCGGCCATGTTCAAATCAGTATTACAACACTAATCGTTTTTCACTATGGCTCTCTGGTTAGCAAGTTTGAATGTCCGGGGACTGAGGTCGGAGTCTCGAAGGGTGAGGTTCGTTCGCGATCTTCAGCGCCTCGAGGTGAATGTTTGTTGCGTGCAGGAGACCCATTTTTTATCTCGCGACCATGATGACATTCTGTCTAAGAGGTTCGACCTCTATTCAGCATGTTTTGATGTTTCGAGGGGTACTTCCTGATAGGTGAGCAAGTCTCTGGATGCGGCGTGTGCTCTTGTCTTCGCGGATCAGGCGGGCAGGCTTTGCGTGCTGGATATTACCATAACGGATAAGGCTCTTCGTCTCATTGGGGTTTATGTACCCAATGACCATGCGCAGCGGTCTGTTTTGTTTCGGCAGATCGCGCCGTTTCTGATGACATCTCGTTCGGTAGTTCTAGCGGGTGATTGGAATGCCGTCCTTGATCCCGATATAGATGGCATAGGGAAAAAATTGGGTACTAACAACCCGGATGTTAATCCGTTTCGGGACTTTTTGATCTCGTCGATAAGTATCGAAATGAGCACCCCCGGGAGGTAGTATGGACTTGGACTAGGGCCGGCAGCTCGGATTCGGTGGTCAGCGCAAGCTACATCGAAGAGAGTCGAAGTAGACTTGTTAGAATGTCCAAGTTTCCATTTTATAGTTTACTCGGTTCATAGGCTTGTCCGGGTTCGGGGAAAACTTAGATAAGCCTAGGCTGGCTACTGGAAATTAAACTCGTCATTATTTGGCGAGCAAGATTTTCGAGACCAGCTTCTACTAATGTTACAGCGGGAATTGTCGGGGGCTGTGATTGGGAATAAGTGGTGGGATGGTCTAAAATCTAAACTTAGGTCTTTTGCTGCTGATTTTAGCCGCCGACTCAATTTAGCAGGGTTAGCAGCGGAAAAGGCTTTAGAAGCCAAAGTCAATCGGGCGATCAAATCCCGTGTTAGTGGGGACGTAGTCTTAGCTAACGCGGAGCTGGCCTCCTTGCTTTTCAAGAAGGATCAAGCTCTAGTAGTTAGGGCTAGGATAAAAAGAATGTCTTGCGAGGCTTCGAACATGGCCGCTGAATTGCGTTCAGAGGAAGCTCGTAGGGCATCTAGTCGGCATATCGCGAGCATCACATTGCCGGATAAGCGGACTGTGACTACGGACGTGGGCATTTGTGAGGCTTTTCGTAACTACTTTCAGGAGCTGTTCACCAGGGAGCCCGGTCTGAGCCCTGCTCAGTTCGATACTTATTTAGCCGACTTTCCCCACCTTGAGGCGGCTGAAGCGGCTGGGTGCGAGGGGCCCATTACAGAGTCTGAGATCTGGGATGCTCTGAAACAGGTTGGCCTGGACAAGACTCCGAGATTAGATGGTCTTCTTTACGAAATTTATTTGAGGCAGTCGCCCATCTTTGTTCCTTTGCTGGCACTGATTTTCAACAACTGGTTGAAGCAGGGGTCTATACCTCAACGCTTCACCAAGGGTGTGATCAAGTTGCTTCGCAAGAAGAAAGATGGTGGGGATGGGGTAGATAATTTTAGGCCTTTGACGATGTTAAATACAGTGTTGAAGATTTTAGCCAAGGTCTTAGCTGGCCGTTTGCAGGCTGTCCTCTCTAGTCTGATTGGTCCCGAGCAGACTTGCGCTGCGAAGGGCAGGACTATTCAGGACAACCTTCATTTGGTACGCTTGATCATCGAGAAAGTCGACAGTGATGCCGCGCTGATCAATTTAGATCAGTCCAAGGCTTTCGATAGGGTTGACCATCGATTTCTACAGGCTGTTCTTTCGGTCGCCAGTTTCGAGTCGAACTTTCGCACTTGGATCCGACTGCAGTATGCGTCCCCCGGTGAATTGGTGGAAGTGAATGGAGTAAGATCGAAGCCTTTCATTTTGACTGGCTCCATTCGTCAAGGTTGTCCGCTGTCTCCATTGCTTTACGTTCTTGCGTTGGAACCTTTCCTGCGTAAGTTGAAGACGAATCCGGTCCTTAAGGGATTTCCTTACCTGGTGCTACCATCTCGGCCAGGTACTCCGCCTATGCTGATGACGTTTCGGTCCTGGTGTCGAGTAAGGCCGAAATTAACGAAGTCAGCAAAGAAATCAAGGGATATGAAATGGTGACGGGGGCCCATATCAACCGCAATAAGTCTGTTGGCTTGCGGTTGGGTTCGTGGAAGGGAGTTTCTGTTCTTTTCTCTGGACGGACGGGCCGATCAAGATACTCGTCGTCTGGTTCGGTCCCGACCTCCTGTTGGAAATGAATTGGTCGGAGGTGCGGGAGAAGGCCGAGTTTGCAGTATGTCTGTGAACTCGGAGGAATCTTTCCTTGAAGGGGAGGGCGAAAGTATGTGCTTCGCACATCTACCCGATTCTCCTTTACCGACTCTGCGCGCTTCCACTCCCGTCTAGCACTTTACTGGCGTTTTTAAGGCTCTTGTTCTCTTTCTGTTACCTTAATCCCTCTGATGGCGATCTGGAGATGCCTTGCGTTGAGACTCGTCAACATACGCTTCGCATTTCTTACCTTGACCGGATGTGTATGCAACTGGATGAGAATGGCGAATTCTGGAAGGAAGACGCCCGTAAACAGTTTCCATCCTTGAGAAATGTGCGCTCGTGTGAGGAGGGGGCCGACCGTACTCCTCGAGGCGAGGGCTCTTTCTATCGTGAATGCCGGATTGCCCTCAAGCGACCCTTATGGGCGAAGGATGGCCTCTCCGACGTCCAGACGTTGTCTCGTAAGGCATTATATCAGGTATTAGTTAGGGGGAACGTTCAAGATGATCTGATAGGCGAGCTTGGTCTGACGAAGCGGAAGACTCGCTGCATATGTCCTTGGGCGCCCGGGTTGAAATGTCTCACTAACCCTGAGGCATCACTCACCTAGCTGGTGATTCGAGGGGCCCTCTGGGTCGCCAAAAGACTTGGTTCGGCGGGTTTGGCAAAGTCGCCAAACTGCGTTCGCTGCAGTGGAGAGGTGGAGACCCTAGGTCACGCCTTTTTTCATTGTAGTGTCGTTGGTCAAGTTTGTTGAAGACATCATGGTTCGCATGCTGCGCGGAAAGTTCTTTGTCCTCGAGGCCAGTTCTGTCTGTAGCAATATAGTTCCGCCGTTGATTAAGGCTGAGCACTATGTGTTCCTTTGCTTACTGGGGGTTATGCGAGACGTGATATAGACGACGCGACAGAATGAATTTCATGGGGCCGAGAAGTTTACCTCTTCCCAACTGATCTTGTTCTTTAAGCATCAGCCTAAAGTCAGGATCAGAACGGAAAGGAAGCGACTCCATCCATTGGAATTTGGCGAAAGGTGGGTGAGTCTTGCGCGTCTCTGCCGAGTAAAAGGTGCTGACTTAGAGTGGCATTTGATGCCGGTTAGGAGGATATTGTTTTTGATGGGTTGAACATTGGCAACCCTCCCCTTAATAGTTTAGTGTAGGTCGTTTTGTTGTTTTAGTTGTTTTTTCGCCGTTATTAAACTTATCTAGATCAATCGGATTTCCTTCGCGAGTGTCGGTCGGCCTTGTTGGCTCTTCCTCGGTCCAGTGACCTTTCAAGGCCTAGGAAGGTCTTCTATCGTCTTTTTGTGGAGGGGGCCGCGAAGGATACCCTACATGATACGCTCTGCTTGTTGGAGGATGAGTTTAGCTCTTACTGGTCTTGGGCGCCAGCAGCGGATTACCTCAGTAACCCTGAGTTTTCGCTTACCTGGCAATTGGCTCGGAATCGGCTGCCTCTCAATGACAAGGTTTTCATATGGGGCTTGGCGGATTTGTCAGACTGTAGACGGTGTGGCCTTGGTTTAGAGGAAACGGCTTCGCACGCCTTCTACCATTTCCCCCGGGTCCGCCCCTTATGGGACTTTGTCGGCGAGCTGACGGCTCGTCTCGTTCCCGAAAAGCTTGTGCTCATTGATCGCGCATACGCGTGTGACAATGTGTCACCTCCGTATTCCGGGGTGAAACGAATGGTGTTTCTGACGCTGCTAGCCACGGCCCGAGTGATTTGGACGACGCGACAGGAGGAAGTCTTGCGAGGCACCCGTTTTTCTCATCAGGATCTGATCCGATTCTTTCAGCATCAGCTCAAGATGAGGATTAGAACAGATAGAAAACGCTTGCATTCGACAGTCTTCAGCGAAAGGTGGATGACTGAGGCGAGCTTGGTTCATTTGAAAGGGGCTAGACTTGATTTTCTCTTCTAGCTCAACCTATGTCACATCGGGGTGGTTTCCCGTGGAGCCCTCCCCTTGGTTAGGTTAGACAAGCTTTTGTGTACCTAGTTAATATGAGTAAGTTTTGTTCCTGGCCTGTGCCCGGCTATCTCTTTTGTTATGATCCAAGTGAGATTCTCAACCTCCCCAGTTTGTTGGCACCACTTTTTATCTCGACTGGGTCAGCTTTCAATTTCTCATGTGCGTTTATATTTCCTCCTTTCCCCCTCCCTTAGCGAGAGAGCTTCTTGATTTTGTCCCATGGGCAGAATACAGCGGCCTCTGTGTTTTGAAGGTTGGACGGGTCCTACTAACATTTATTTTAGTTGATTATTGGGTTAATCTCCCTTCCCTCTCATTTTTTCATCACAGAAGACTGAGGAACGGCAACAAATGTTGGTAGAAAAATTGCTCCTACAACAAAAAGAACAAGAAGAAACCCTAAAAGAACGGGAAGAATAATTTCAAGAATTATTTCTAAAGACTTTAGGTAAAAAGGATGTTAGTGAAAACAACACTGCATTTTCTCACAACACAATTTGGAATTCTATGGAGACATTTAATTATCTTCCTGAAGAAGATAAAACATTTGAAGCTTTTTATAGAAGATATGAAGATCTTTTTGCGGTTGATTGTGAGGATTGGACGAACGCTAAAAAAGTTCGCTTACTTTTGAGAAAGTTGGGAACAGCCGAACATAGTAAGTTTGTCGATTACATTCTTCCAAAGAAAACAAGTGAATTAGGGTTCTATGAAGCAGTAAAACTTTTATCTGAGTTATTTATCCCTAATACAACTTTATTCCACAAAAGATGGAAGTGTTTCAACTTGTCAAAACGGGATGACGAGGATTATCTTACATTTGCGTCCATTGTTAATAAGCACTGTGACGATTTTCGTTTGGCTGAACTGACAGCTGACGATTTCAAATGTTTAATATTTGCCCAAGGTTTAGTCTCTGCAAAAAACTCGGAGATTAGACGGAGAGTTCTATCAAGACTAGAAAGCGAACTAGGTCTCACATTACAAAAACTAGCGGAAGATTGCCAGCGAGTAATCAGTGTGAAAAGCGATTCTAAAAACATCGAGGAATCAGGCATATCGTATGTTAGGAGAATTAAGTACAAGCCAAAAATTTACTCCCCTAAAAAAGGTAAAGAAAGCAAAAAGTACGCCCATTCACAATTTAAAAATAGACGACCCTGTGAAAAACAAAAATTACCCCCTAGTTCATGTCGACGTTGTGGTGGACAACATTGGGAGGCAGACTGTTTTTAACGAAACAAGACATGTAATAATTGTGGTAAAATTGGCCACAAAGGGGCGCACTGTAGAAATAAAAGAAATAACAGAAACAGAGTCAGACAAACTATATCAAACGAGAGAGTAGATAAGAATCTACGAAAATACGTTGTAGTTAACATTCTAAACAAAACAGTTAAGCTGCAACTAGATTCTGGCTCGGATCTCTCAATCATTAATCTTCATACTTGGAGGAAATTAAAAAAACCAACAATGAAAAAGGCAAACAAAACAGCACGTGCAGTAACTGGTGACAAAATCAAATTTGAAGGTGAGCTAACACTACCTGTAACACTGAATGGCATTACAAAGAAATTAAGTTTTCGGCCATAAAAATTCTGAGAATTTGTTTGGAACGGATTGGATGGAACGGTTTAAGTTGTGGGATCAACCAATCAACAATTTTTGCCCAAAAGTGGAAAATATGACAACAGATGCCCAAGACCTGAAAGAAGAATTTCCCGAAGTTTTCTCGGCGGGACTAGGAAAATGTAATAAAACAAAAGCCAAATTTGAATTGAAAGAAAACGTTCAACCCGTTTTCAAAAGTAAAAGAAATGTCCCATTTGCATCAGTTGAAAAAATCAACAAAGAATTAGACCGACTAGAAAATGCCGGTATACTATCCAAAGTGAGTTTTAGCGATTAGGTTGCCCCTGCTGTATACGTAAGAAAAAAGTCCAACCAAATTCGTGTTTGTGCGGATTTTTCAACGGGCCTCAATGCGGCTTTAAAAGATTACCATTACCCTCTTCCCACACCGGAGGAGATATTTAATAAACTAAATGGTGGGGAAATATTCTCCAAATTGGACTTAAGCGATGCATACCATCAAATCCCTGTTGAGGAGGAGTGCGCAAAACTTCTATGTATCAAAACACACAGGGGTTTATACAAGTTTGACAGATTGGCTTTCGGAGTCAGTTTCACCCGCTATATTTCAGCAGGTCATGGATACCATGCTGAGCTTATTGGACTTTGAGTGTGCCTATCTAGATGACATTGTTATTGCAAGCAAATCTACTGAGGAACATCGCAAACATATCCACAAAGTTTTTGAAAGAATTCAAGATTTCGGTCTCAAAGTAAAAGAATCGAAATGCGATTTTTATATGAATGAAATAAGATATCTCGAGCATGTCATTGATAAGAATGGAAGACGACCTGACCCAAGGCGAGCAGAAGCTATCAAAAATATGCCTGCCCCAAAAAACGTCAACGAGCTCCAAAGTTTTCCGGGACTTGCCAACTATTATCAAGTATTCATATATAATATGCACGAGTTACGAGCTTCTCTGAATGAATTGTTAAAAAAGGGAAAAAGTTGGAAATGGACAACGGAGTGCCAGTCATCTTTCGAAAAAATAAAAAATATTCTAACAGCACACAGGATGAAGTGAAAGAACCCATCGAGATCATTTACGACACATTTGACCTCGAGCCCCCGCAGCATATGCCTGAACAACGAAGGTCGGGGAGAAAAAGAAAATTCACCGAACCTTTGACAATTAACCCAAAGAAGAAAAGGTATTAACCCTTTTTACCAAGTAAAAGGCTTGGAAGGGGGAACCTGACATACCTACAAATGGACTCTTCCACACTTATACAATGTGGCTACCAATTTCTAGTAAAGAGGAAGTCACCAGGTGTGACTCCTGTCGAACTCTCTGCTTTGGCAGAGAGGAACTCGGACGAGGCTTTGCCGCAGGGCAAAGTTTCGTCCGGGGAGGTAGACAGTTCCTAAACACGTGTATACGGGTTGTAAATGGGCATATTTTTGGCCGAGCCTACGGGCTCGGTAAACCCACGTTAAACCGGCCTTGTGCCACATTCGACCCGTGTGTGTGTGTGTGTGGGGGGGGGGGGTTTAAATATTGGAAGTCACCAGGTGTGACTCCTGTCGAACTCTCTGCTTTGGCAGAGAGGAACTCGGACGCGACTTTGCCGCAGGGCAAAGTTTCCTCCGGGGATGTAGACAGTCCCTGAACCCGTTTATACGGGTTCTAATGGGCATATTTTTGGCCGAGCCTACGGGCTCGGAGAGCCCACATTAAACCGGCCTTGTGCCATATACGACCCATGTGGGGGTTGTTAAATATCGGAAGTCACCAGGTGTGAGTCACCAAGAGTGTATCACTGAGTGAGTGAGGACACCAGTGAGAGAAGTACTCTCCAGTCCACATACTTTGTACTACGTTTCCGTGAATAATATACCGTTTAACTTTATATCCGAGTCTGTGTTATTTTTCTATGGTTTCAACATCATAACACTAATATTCATCATTTAAACAGAAACTATGAAAATAATAAGGATAAGATTATTTCGTAAAAATACAACATTTTGGCACATGGCCGAAGAGGAAATGGGGAGAGGCTGGTCTTCATTAGCTATCCTAGGCCTAGTTAATCTCAATCACGACCCATTCATTCATTACAATTTGTCCATTCATTACAACGATTCATCCATCACTTAATCCAGCATATACCGAAATACCGCATATTCACAGGGGACCTACAAAACAACCCATGATGTGAAAATTTAAATCCATTACATTGCCCATAAAATTCCATGATTTATTAAATGATGGGGTGGGAGGATGAGACCAGAAAATAAACTAAAATGAAACACAAAGATAAAACTAAAACAAAACAATGTTAGTAAAACCCGACCATCCCTCAAAATAATAAGAGTGGTCGCTGTATTCTGTCGATAGACAAAATCAAGAAGCACACTCACTAGGAGAAATTAAAAGTGTAAAAATAAATGACGGAGAGGGGAAAATCAAAGGCTGACCCAGTCGAGATGAAAAATGGTGGACAAAAACAAACTAGGGGAGGTTGGGAATCTCGACATGGGTCATAAGAAAACAGAATGCCGGGAACAGGCCGGAAACAACACATTCGCATTAACCAGGTAAACATAAGAGTGTCTAACTCAACCAAGGGAGGGTTCGGAAGAAACCGACCCGTTGCATTAAGGGGACTTAAAAGAGAAAATCAAGGCCAGCCCCGTACACACGAAGCAGGCTCGCCACAATCACCCACCTTTCGCTGAAATCTGTCGAAACCAAGCGCTTTCTATCAAATCTGATCCTCACTTTAGCTGATGCTTAAAGAAAACAACCAGACCCTGATGCGATAGCGTTCATCCCGCAAGATTCCCTCATTTCGCGACGTCCACACCACCATCCTTGTCACGGCTAGCAACGTAAAAACCACCATCCGGAGAATGGAGGTGACACATTGTCACACGCGTATGCAAGGTCGATGGACACAAGCTGATCGGGAGCGATACGAGCCGTCAACTCGCCAACATACTCCCAGAAAGGACAATGATAGAAGGCGTGCAAAGCCGTTTCCTCTAAGTCAAGGTCACACCGATGAAAGTCTGGCAATTCTGCCTGGCTCCATCTGAAGAGTACGTCATTGAGAGGTAGTTCGTTCCGAATCAATCGTTTGACTAACAAGGAAACACCCTTGGTCCGCCGGTCACCGTATTCTGAAAAGACAACAAATTCGTCAGACAGCACACGAGCATCGACGTCGCAAACAAAGTGTGTTTCCTGTATAGCGGCCACGTCCACACCCCGACGGATTGTCCTATGCTACTAGTTCCTATTTCGGTCGTAATTCGACCGCCAGAGACAATACCGCCAACATCCGTCGGGTACGTAAGTTTTAATGCGCTATATAAAGAGGGGTGGGGACGAACTGGGACCCTCCATGCACATAAACTGGACATTTTAGAAAGTTCAGGCGATTCGATCTGGACCATTTTTATTCCTTTAAATGCGGTTATTGCTTCATCCAGATGCTCCCACACCTCTGTTGATTTTCCGTTGATGGTGGGGCATTTAAATAAAGGTTTCAAGAGGGCCTTCCTCTGTGAGGAAAGGTCCCTTTCGACAGCAGCCTTATTAACTCTACAAAGTTTATCCCCCTCGGAGAAATTCATTGGTTTTCTTTCTTTGAAGGTGTTAGAGGGGGAGAGGGAGAAATCGGAGCCCTAGAAGAAGGGGGCTCCTTTTCTTACCTTGATCTGATGTTGTTTCTGGTGAAGTATGGGCAGATTAGAACCTGGTTGCTACTAGGGCCTTCTCCGCCTTACTCCGACCACACCTTTCTTTTTTGGGACCATGGCAGTTCTCTTCCTCTTCTTCTTCCCTTTCTCACTTTAATGATGATGAGGCATATCCCCCAGAACTTTTTTCTCCGGCTGCTGTTGCTGCTTGTATTGTCGTTGTAGCTGCTGGTCTTGCTGCTTGCTATGTTGATTCTCTCTGCTGCCGTTGCTGTTCCTTTTGTTGATCCTTTTGTTTTTGTTGTTGTTTCTGCTGCTGCTGTTTCAACTGCTTTTCCCCATAGCTCAACAGCGACATTGCTGGAGTCATTCTGCTAGGGAGGTGGAGTTGTTGTCTTTGATCCCTTCTAAGCCACCTCAGTCCATTCACTAGGAACGCTAGGGAGCTTTTTGAGCGCTTCTTCCTTGGGATGTTCTTTTGGGGAAGAATGCGCATACCGAGCCGGATTTTTCCCAGGACACAGTTTAGCAAGGTGTCCCGTGGCTCCGCAAGACCAACAGTGTGGACGACGGCCCTTCACCACAACGTAAATGTTTCGTCCACCGCAAGTAAGCACATTGGGGATATCAATAAAGTTCTTCCTGAACAGAGTGACCATTATATCTACATCACCAGTGCCGATGCAAGATTTTCCTTTTACAGCGGAACCGTCGTCCACCATGCCATAGTTCGAAAAATAGGCCCCCAGGTGGTCCTCTGTGATATACATGGTCACGCCATGCAAGGTGACCCTGGTCTTCCTGTTTGTAGACGGAACGTTTTATAAGTTAGCAATTTTCCTGCCAATGCTTTGGATGCCTCCTCAGTTCCCAGCAGGATGTCCCACATTGAGTTAGATCTACGAGACAAAACTTTGGCCGCAATGTTCAAGGTCTTCAGGGCTTCTTCTATCATCTCTCTGTTGACGACAATGAATTTTTTTGTTTTGACATCTGTTGTCAACAGAGAGCTGGTTCTGGTGGTAACCGCATCCACAGCACTGCAATAAGTTCATTGCCAGAGATGAACTTTTCGTACTTCTCTTTCAGGCGGCTGTAGTATTCCGGCCCTTTGTTAGAGACGAAGCAGACAAGCAGGCGTGGAGGGAGTGTCTTTGTTTGTAGCCAAAGGCTCTTTTTTTCTGGGGAGCCTCCGCCATAGCGGAGGGTTATTCCCCTGAGACGTAGATCGTAGAATAGGAAAAATAAGACGCAGGCTTCCACCTTGGGAAGTTACGATTAGCGTCCAGTCGCCAGACAAAAAGAAATGGGACCGTAACCCGAAAAAAGGCAAAGAAAGGTACTTACTGAGCGCGGATGCAGACCCCGAACATTAGGTCATCCGAATCGGTCACACCGCAAAGGTAACCCAACCAGAGTGCAATGGAAGGGCCTCGCTCTGGGTAAACGGCCTAGCTGATCACTGTTAACTCCTGTGCCAGGTAAGTATAAAAAAAATAATAAGCATAAGTAGTCTATTTGACGACTACGTGTTTATTATTATGTCCAATGTAATATATATATATATGTGTGTGTGTGTGTGTGTGTGTGTGTGTGTGTGTGTGTGTGTGTGTGTGTGTGTGTGCATATATATATTTAAACTTGAAATTCCTATTAATTTTAACTTGATAAATTGCTCTATTATGTTAATATTCCTTTGGTTTCAACTCCCGGTTTAACATTCAGGGTAATATTTATAATTAAGTTATTCTCCTTTCACCTGAAAGCGGTCTAGAGCCTTATTCGGTAACCTGCTAGGAAAATTGATTCACTGTGTCATGCTAGACAATTTTTTTTCACCAAAATCTATCTTACATATTTATAAGTGTACCATTCGTTCATGAATTGAATATCGTTGACATATGGTCTGATTTAGTTTATTTGGTTTTTGTCTTACGGCATATCAACTTCAACGGTCTATTAATGCTGACAAGATTTTTAGGTTTGGTTTATTTTGTTTTAAGACATATCAATCTCAATAAGATTTTTAGGGTTTCTGATGCCCTGAAACTTGTCCTGGAATGTGAGTGGGTGCGTTTTTTTGTTTTGTTTAGGGAGTTTATTTAATTTCAGAAAGACTTCGGATTACTTGATTTTCCATGGTGGAATAATGGTGGCAGTCGTTTCTTGTATGTTCTTCAGCAATGGATTTCATCCTGAGTCCAGCAGGTTGTATGTCATTCTCCCTTTTTTCCCTTTTTTTGGTGGGGGGTGATAGGTTAGTTTTAAAGGTTCTGCTGTAAGCTGGGTTAGTTGGGCATTATTTTATTTTGACATAGTACTATAGTGCCTTGACGGTAGGCCGCGTTAAGTATTTTAAGTTTGTTTCCCCACCCCCACATTTTCCATATGTTGGGCGACTCCTGCAGCTATCTCTATGATATCCAAATTTTTGGAATTTGAAGCACCTTGGTGGGGTAGGGATATATTGTTCTACTGGTTCAATATTGTACCCGACTTTTATCTTTGTAGGGATTTGAGACGTAGCAAAAGTTAGGATATATGTGTTTGCTGATATGATTTTCTCCTTTTCTCCTTATTGTGATTCTACGATAATCCCCCTGGCTTCCTAAGTTAGATGTGATTTTCTTAGGTGTGTCCAGAGATAACACACTGCTTCTATTGACTCCCTTAGTTAGTGTTTAGTCTTTCATGGAGGGAGATTTTATTTTCAGATTATGAAAAGATTTCATTTTGATTATACTTTCGGTGTGTATTTCTAGTAGCAAATTGCCGTTTCTCAATTTCTTTACCGGTTTGGGGTTACTCGATAGCACTTTTCAGTTCAGAAAGGGGAAAATTTAGCTAAAAGTGTTTCATCTAGGGACGCGAACACTAGAAATCTTGTGAAGTCTATACTCATTTCTTTTTCAGAATCAGAGTCTAAATATATCGTCTAGGTTTTGGGGGGGTTTTGGGGGGGGTTCATAATTTCTATGTGGTAAAATTCACTGCCTGTGTTTCCCACCCACCTCGGAGCCCGACATTGGGGCGCGACAAGAGGGGAAACCCAGTCGCCATGACACGTCAGGTTAAACAAACCATTATCTCGTATTCGAGAGAGACTCTGAGCACCCGTTAAACCATTTGTTGCACTTCTCATGTCGTAAGTGTACAAAGTGTTATGTTTACAGCTATGACTAAGTCTAGATCGCTTCCAAATGACTCTCAGCCATCTCCTTCTAACGCCTATAAATTGGATAGAGATCGTTTTTTTTTATCCCGATATATATTTGGGGTATTGTATTTTGTTATAAAGTACACTATAAATTGATATATTTAGACGCTAGGGATTGACATGACCAGCCGATTGATCGGATCCGGTCTAGTCCAAGTAAAGGCCAAAGTGGTGTGTTGGGAATCAGAAGAATCTAACCCTGAATTCTGAATCCATCAAACAGTAATATCCCGTCCCCAGACATTACGGGTCGCCACACACTAGAACTCTTGTTTCACCCCTTTTGGCTTTCAGCGAACCTGCTGATGAATAGGACATTATGTTCAGAATTTTGATTGCCACCAGGCGTTTATTTGAGTAGATACGAATGCGCTTGAGACAGATGTGTAGGCAGTATACACTTACCTTCGCATATTCCTAAAAAGTATTTTCCTTCTCATTCCCTGATTCATTTTCTAACTAGCCACATTGATTTTATGTTCAGAATACTTATGTTAAAACACTTCCTAAAAATACCTTACCTTACCGGGCTGGAATCAATTCCAAGAAGCTTGACCACCTTAACGTCGTTATCTTGTATATCAATTTTGCTAACAGTTGCTTGTGTCGTCAGGTGACACCTGTTGTACATGTCTCTCATTACCGAGCGAGAAGTTAAAGCTAATAAATTTGGCTCCCTTGACGTCGTTACATCTGTTAATAATATTGTCGATAGCCATAAATGATTTCGGGATTGATAGTACACTGGTTTCCTGTTGCCATTTCCATGGTGAATTTATTGAAATGCCATTTCTAGTTAGCAAGCCGTTGACTCGTGAGTTTTCCGCCTTTTGGTAGACCTTATTTTTCAGCCTACAGAGTTGTTAACCATACTCCTCAGTCGCAATAAATTGGAGTGGGAGAGCGAGTTTAGTCGTCGACCATCCGACAAAAGATGTTATGCATTTACGCTTCAACTATTATATTGACTTTTAGAATTAATTGTGATATAAGAAAAATAAAATAAACACTATTCAGATTCGAATGTTGGAGGATGGTTTGAGAATTTTGAATTTAAAAAAAGTCTATTTATGCGGAAACACGGTGAGAATAAATAGGACGTCGGTAAGATTCAACTACCAATGGTAGTGGTCTGCAAAAGAGTTTAAATTTATCTTTGATTTGTTATAGACACATTAACTAAGCTTAGCGCAAGGCTACAGTCATCAAGCAGACAGCAGGTATGTTCAAAATTGATTCCACAACGAAATAAACAAATCGCAATCCAAATTCTAGAGCAGAAAGAAATGTCGAAATCACAAATCCCAATACCCGTAAATGGTCAGAAATCCAACGCGCAAGACGAGGGACGAGGTAGTATATTAATTATACATAAAATGAAAAATTGTGGCACAAGGCCGAAGAGAAAGTTGGGTAAGGCTGGTCAACACTAACTATCCTAGACCTAGTTAACCAGAATCTCGACCAATTCATTCATTACAATTTACGCATTCACAACAAAAACTCATCCACCACCATTCTATCCTACAAGTATCACAATACCACATATTCACAAGGAACCAATAAATCAATCCCATGATGTAAAACTCTATGTAAAAATGTTCAATGTCTCTTTCTTTTCTTTCTCTTTTTCTTTTCCGACGAAAATATATAAAAAAAATTACGAATCATGAAATGAGGTGGGAGGGGATGAACTCAAAAACAAACTATACTATAACAAAATCAAACTAAAACATAATAGATATTAGTAGGACTTGTCCACCCCTAAAAAATAATAAAAGTGGCCGCTGTATTCTGCCGTTCGACAGAATCAAGAAGCACACTCACTAATGGAGTGGGAAAGAAAAATAAATAATAGAGTGGGAAAATCAAAGACTGATCCAATCAAGACAAAAACAAACTGGAGCGGTTAGGAATCTCGACATGGATCATAACAAAGGAGAAGGCTGAAAACAACACTTACTCATATTAACTAGGTAAACAAATAGTGTCTAAATTAACCAAGGGAGTGTTCACAGGAAAACTCTCCGGGGCTTAAAAAAGAAAATCAAGGCTAGCCCTGTTCACACAAACCAGGCTCGCTGCAGTTAACCATCGTTCACTGAAATATGTCGATAAAAAACGCTTTCTATCAGTTCTGATCTTCATCTTCAGCTGATGCACAAGATGCTTACAAGATCCTGAAGCGAATAACGTTCGTATTGCAAGATTCCCTCCATCTACCAACATGAAAAACACCATCCGTTTCACCCCAGAGAACGGGGGAGACACATTATCGCACACGTCAACTCGCCGACATACTCCCAGAACGAGCACACTCTACGACAATAGTAGAAAGTCCGAGAAGCCGTTTCCTCTAAACCAAGGTCATTCCGATGACAGTCAGGTAAATCCGCCCAGCTCCCTCTGAAGACCACATCATTGAGAAATAGCGCGTTCCGAATCAATCGCCAGGTAAGCGATGATTTAAAGTTTCTGAACTGCTGGTGCCGAAGACCCCTTCCACTAACTAACGATACAACAGTCTACGAGGCTGTGAAAAGTCACTGACCGAGGAATGACCCTCAAGTCTGACCGATACTCTCGGAGGAAACTCGATTGATTCCGGGGTTTACGACGGCGCTCAGCCTCTGAAACGGGAGGCAAGGCTAGGGAAGGCGTTCTTAACACTCCCCTCCAAAATCGATTCCTCTATCAAAGCGCGGCGTAAGAAAGCCAACCTCGAGGCGTGTCAATGACTCACCAAGTGTGGCAATCCCAGCCCCCCCCATGACACGGACGCTGGACACAGTCATCATTGCGGACCTTCTGCTTCACCCCACGAGGATAAGAGGAAAGAGGTAAGTGGCACACGCCTCAGCCCTACCTTTTACAGACAACCGGACTGCTGCTCCGACTTTGATTGTACTTCGGACCAATTCTTCTTCAGCTCGTAACCGGGCCGGGACCACACTCCGAGAATGCAGATGGGTCTGTCTGTCCAACTAAAGGACCTCGGAAACGCGACCCCATTTTAACCACCTAACATAAACCGGAAGATTGTTGTGTTTAATCTTGCCCCCGATGAACTTTTCGTACCGTTCAAGCACCTTCTGTAGCACGACACAAAAATCGATACGACATGGGCGTACGCAGAAATCCTAGTTCAAGTTCTTCCAGGGACATCGATTTCACGTAGTACGGACTGCACGCACTCTCCTTTAGCTCTAAGGAAGAGCTCTGACGCCAAAGCGTAAAGTAGGGGCTATGGCGGACAACCATAGGGAAGCGATACTGGAGGATGATCCCCTTTCAGAAGTCGTGTTTGAATTCAGCGGCCTGCAGGACAGCAGCTAGTTATTGATAGTCAACCTTGTCGAATACCTTGGACTGATTTTAATTGATCAGCGCGACTTGATCGTCGTATTTTACACCCTTTAGGATCATGCAGATCAGATACAGATTACGCTGAATTGTTGATGCCTTCATAGCACGTCTTCTCTGGTCACAACAAACTCTCGGTAACTGGCTGCAAACGCTCAGTCAGTATCTTGGCCAAAATATTTACCTCTGTGTTTAGCAGAGTTAAATTGGCCTGTAATCATCTAAATTCAGCCAACTATCCTTGCCCTTTTTCAACAGCAATGATTACACCCCTGGAGATCCGGTTGGCGACGGCCCACTGCAGGAATCAGTTATTGAACACAACAGTCTAAATCGGAACAATGATTTGCGACAACCCCAAATACAATTCGTAGGACAGACCATCAAGTCTCGAAAGTCAGCCAAATAGCTGCAAAACTCCTCGCCACAGAAATCAGGCTCCTTGGTAAAACGGCTCTCCAAATACCGCCGAAACACCTCGCACATGTCTTTCGTCGACCTCAGAGTACGCTCCTCCGGGGTATCGAGCTCCTAAGTGTAACGATCGGATATCTTCCTTGTTCACAGCTTCGTTAGACATCTTGTTTAACCTACGTTTAACTACCTGACCCTGGTAGTGTTTGCTAGCCTCACGCTCCAGATCCTGCCTACCTAAACCTATATCTAGAGTATCTCCAGCCACCGTCCTGGACCGACACTCCAGAAGATATTCGTTAGCTATATTCGGTTATGAAAATCCTAATTACTGTCTTTAAGCCTCTCCCACCACCTATTCCCAATAACCGCCTATTTCCCGCCGCACTAAACTAATTAGTTGTTGCTGGAAGTCCCGACTGTCCAGTAAAGACAGATTGAACTTCCAGTGTCCAGCCATTCGAGGCCTAGTACTTAACATCATCCGGGCACAGATGAGTCCGTGGCGCGAATAGACTGAACCGTGGAACGTGGGACAATCTAGCAAATCTAGATCGACCCTTCTCAGTAACATTCTATCCAGGTAGCTGGCTACCCAGTGAGACAGCCACTTGCCCATGACCATATCTCCCGCACAGGATGATCGACCCTGTATCTAACGACGAGCCCAAACTCGTCGATCTGATCGACCAGGCTACGATCACCCGACCTCCTGCTAGCTTACGCCTCCTGCATATCTTGGGGTCTATGATGGCACCCCCCCATTAAGGCTAAGCTCGACGAATCCACCACAAATGGCCCAAACAGACGGAAACGGGGACACGCTCCATACGACCATTGGGCGCTTAAACTGCAACGATCCGAAATGAACTATTACTCACGGCAATATCGGCCACAATCAAACGCTACCCCCGAATCGATATGGACAAGATCCACCCTCGCACACAGGGAACATTTAACTAACAAGGAAATACCGCTAGTCAGCTGGCCCCCATCTGTTGAATAGACGACAAAGTCAGCATACGAGCTTCAATGTCGCAAACAAAGTGTGCCTCCTGGATCGACCACATCGACTCCGAAGCAGGCAGGCAGCCTTACTCCGATCTCTCAAACCCCTGGTATTCAGACTGGCTAGCTTAATATACATTTTCTAAGCGGATTCCCTTAAACGTAGACTGGCTAGAAATCTCTACGAATCAGGACCCCGACTACCAGTGCCCGGGTCGGACATAATCCGTACATCGGTGACAATCCAGCCAACGTTTGTAGGCCTTGTATAATGAGTGGTGGGTTAAAACTGGGGCCAACCCTGAACATGTTTTAGCCATTTTTCCAACATACGGAGACGCCACCTGAGCCATCTTGAACTTCAAGAAGTAGTCCTTGGCTGCCACGATGAAATCCCAGGCTTCTGTGTCTGCAATCTTTGCAACCGTTATGACTCCAGTTGCCTTATCAAAATTCCTGGGCTCGCCAGTCGATTTTCCATCGACAGAAGTGACTTTAAACAGGGGTCTGAATGGGCCATCCTCTGGGAGTTGAAGTCCCTCTCAAGCTTTTCTCAATCTACCAGACAGATGCACCCGCCCCTTAGAAAAGGCTTCTTTTTCTTTGGCATGGGTGGGGGGAGGATATCGGACACTTATCCGGGGAAGAAGTGAGGCCTTACCTGTCGCTGCGTCATTTCTGGCTGGCGAAGCAGAGGGATATTGTGACTTGGACAGTCCCATGATTCGTTCCGCCCTTCTAGGGCATACTCCCTCCCCCTTTTCAAAGAATAAGACCGATAGGTAAAGCTGCCGCTGCTGATCTTGTTGCGGCATTTTGTTTTGTTTCTGTTGCTGCTGTTCTTGTTCCTGATAGTGCTGTTGTTGCTACTGTTGTCCGGCTCCAGTCGCTCCTGGTGCTGCTGTAGGACATTCTGTTGGGGAGGAGGAGTTGCCACTTTTCGACCTCCTTCCAGCCCTCGGGGTCCTTGTCGGACTTTTCCGCTCCCATCACTTCTGTCATTGCTGTTGTTTGGAAAGTCTGAGAGGCGTATTCTTTTCGTGGAACACCTTAGAAACCAGTCCCGCGACGCCACAAGACCAACAGGAGGGTCAACGTCCCTCCACAACGATGAGGATCTTCCAGCTCCGATACGTCAAAATGTCCAGTACTTCCAAAAATACTTACGGGACATTGTCACCTGCAGGATTATATCCTCGGTGGCAATGCTTGTTTTACTTCTCACTGCCATAACTTCCTCCACCTGCCCATGACTGTTGCCCTATGTCTATTCGAGGGCTGGGAATGCCGCACTTGTTGTACCATTGGCACGCTTCAAGTTTGGCTTTCCTACGCCGCGCGTTGACGGAAGATTCGATTTTAGAAAGGAGTATTAAGGAAACCTTCGTTAGCATTACTACCACTCCCCCCGTTTCCCGGGCTGAGCGCCAAACAATCGGAATTTTTGCGCGAGTGTCGGGAGGCCTTAAGGACTATTCCTCGGTCTTGTGACCTTTCACGGCCTCGTATTGTGAGTTAATGGAGGAGATCGCGACGGGCCGCCTTTTTGACCGACTCGTCTTGTTGGCATCATAGTTACTTCCTTTCAGGTCTTGGATGCCAGCGGCGAACTACCTCAGTAACCCTGAGTCAATGACGTAGCCTTCAAATGTGGCGGAGCGGATTTGCCGATCTGCCATCGGTGTAACCTTGGTTTAGAAGAAACGGCTTCTCACGCCTTCTACCATTGTCCTCAGGTGCGCCCTTTGTGGGACTATGTCGGTGAGTTGACGGCTTGTATTACTCCTGATTGGCTTGTGTCCATTGATCTTGCGTACGCCTGTGACAATGTGTCGCCCCCGTTCTCCGGGGTGAAATGGATGGTGTTTCTCACATTGCTAGCCGTAGAAATAATGGTGATATGGACGTCGCAAGTGGTAGGGAATCTTGCGATATGAGCGTTGTTCGCATCAAGATCTGGTTGGCTTCTTTGGGAACCAGTTCAGGATGAAGATCCGATCTGATAGAAAGCGTCAGTTTTCACCGAAGCGTGGCGACCGTGAATGGGGCTAGCCTTGATTTTCTCTTTTAAGTCCCCTTAAGTACAACAAGGCGGTTTCCTGTGAACTCTCCACAGGTTAAGTTAGACTGCTTTATGTTTTCCTAGTTAATGTAAATAAGTGTTGTTCCCGGCCTGTTCTCACATTCTCCTTTTGTTATGAGCCATGTCGAGATTTTCAACCTCCCCAATTTGTTTTTCCGCTTTTTTCATCTCGGCTTAGTCAGACTTTATTTTTTCCCATTCAACGGTTTATTTTCCTTCCCCACTCCCTCAGTGAGTGTGCTGCTTGAATTTGTCGAGCGGCAGAATACAGTGGCCACTCTCATTATTTTGATTGTTTTTATTTTGTTGTATTTTAGTTTTGTTTTCTGGGTCCATTCGCTCCCCCATCATTTAAAACATCATGAAAATTTTTATATATTTTATTATGAACTGCACAAATTTTTACATCATTAGGTGTTTTTCTAGGCCCCCTGTAAGCATATGGTATTGTCGTACGTGTAGGAATGAGAGGTGATGGACACGTCCTTGGAGTGATTGAGCATATTATACTGTATTGAATGAATGGGTGGTGAGTGTGATTAACTAGGACTAGGATAGTTACTGAGGACTAGCTTTTCTACACTTCCACTTCGGCCTTGTGCCACATTTTTTTGTATTATTTACAAAGAATAAATATATTATTTTGGTTATGATAACCGGAACGTTTCTACGTCAGTTAATTTCAAGTTGTTCAAAAGTAAGAAGATTTTGTCTCCGCTCATCAATATTCTGTCTGTCTAGACATATTTTGTCTTTGTCACTTGAACTCTTTTTGTTTTGATTGTGTGCGGTTATGTAGGAACGCCACCATTATGGCGGATTCCCAACAACTGGAACCGACACCCACATCAGCAAGCACTACGGCGTGGGCAGCGGATAGGACCAAAAAGAAAGAAGCCGATTATTATATCGGAGTGAAAGAGCAGTATGAAGAATTTTTCAAAGGAAATAAACAGCTACCACTGCTCTCGCTCCTGGAAAGTAAATTTACCTGTTGACAACGGATAAAAAACACGAAGATTGACCAGCGCCAATATGGAGACCATAGAGGGGGACTAAAAAGCCTCAATATTGGGGATAAAGTGTTGGCCCGAAGAAATAAGGCCATGTGGAACGTCCTGCTGGCATCTGAAGATGCAGCTAAGTCACTGACAGGGAACAGTGTCACAACGATGACAATGAGGATGCAGACAGAATATATGAGTACCAAGGTGACAAAGGTGATCTTGCACGGTTTCCTTTATATATTACTGAGGACCACTTGGGATATTTCTTTGAAAAGTTTGGTGTGGTTGCCAACGTCTCGTCCATCAAAATCAAGACCGACATCGCAAACGGTGATGTAGAAATAATGGTCACATTGACCAGTAAAAATGTTATGGGGATTCTAAATGTGTTGATCTGTGGAGGCCATTCGATCTTTGTGGTGGTTGAAGGCCGATGTCCTCTCTGCTGGTCCTGTGGTACCGCGAGAGACTTTCAGAAATCTTGCCTCGGGGAGGACGCGTCACCATCACTAGCAACACGAGCAATACCAGCTTCTAAATCAGCAGCACAGGAAGAAGTAGTGGGGCAAAAAAATCCGGGAACACTCCAACGGTTCCAATTAATGGACTAATGTAGTGAAGAGCATTAGCCTCAACACCAGCAACAGGAGCATGCTGAACAACGGATTCAGCTGCAACAACAGCAGCGGCAACTCGAGCAACCACCGCAGCTGTTGGAGCCGATTGTTCTCCCAGAGTTGTACATGGATGTGGAGGAGATGCCTTCACCTGTATCCTCCACGCTGAAAAGAGAGATGGAAGAAGAAGAGGAAGAGAAAGTAAACATGACCAAGAAATAATCTGGTCGAAATAAGGCGGAGAAAGCCCTGGTAGAACCCAAAAACCAATCCGCCCCTGCTTCGCCAGTAAGAACCGTAAGCCAGCAACTGTAAAGGTAAGACAATGACCCTCTCCTCTTCCAGGGACCCATCTTCTCCCTCCCAAGAAAAAAGGAAGGCTCTCTTGAGACCTCTTTTTAATGTACCTCCGTAGACGGCAAGTCTGCGGGGGATCCCAGAAACTTTCCGAACGACCCCGGAGTGATTGCTCTCAACAGAAACAACGGTAACCTCAAAATGTGTTGGGATCACTTGGCGGGTGAAAAAATGCGCTCCTGAAGATCTAGATGGCCCATATCGAGTCTCAGGAAATAAAAAAAAATGGAGGGATCCGGTGTTGTTCCACCCCTCTCTATATAGTGCATTGAAACTCACTGTATTGTCTCTGATGGACGGATTACGTCCAATATCGGTACCAGTAGTCTGAGACAATTGATCGGGGTCTTGACCACCGCAGAATTCCGACCAGTCTGTATTTAAGGGATTAAATGTAAAAAATGTCTATCAAGCTAGCCAGCTTAAATGCGAAGGCCTTGTGAGTTCAGGGTAGATGTGGCCGCGATCCAGTAGACACACTTTAAGCGAGGGTGGATCTTGTCCATGTTGATTGTGGCAACAGCTAACTACATTAGTGCAGCGTGAATTAGTGGGGCGGTTATTGGAAAGAAGTGGTGGGAGAGGCTTAAGGATAGTATTAGGACTTTCATTACCGAATAAAGGTAATGACTCGCTCTAGATAAGGCTAACACAGTGAAAACTCCAGCCTCCGCCCGGGACGTCTCTTTGAAGATGTGATAAAGTAAAATACGGCGGGCGACAGTCACCTGAAGACAATGATAGAAGACTTGTGAAGCCATTTCTTCTAAACCATGGTCACACTGATGACAATCGAGTATATCAGCCTCGTACCGCCCCGCCCCATCTGAAGGCCATGTCATTGAGAGATAACACGTTCCGAATCAATCGCCAGATAAACGAAAACCGAGGTAATTCGCCTCTGTCAAAGACCAGAAACTATATTTATTATTATAAAATCTCAATAATTGTGGTACAAGAATGCGAGGAAAATCTCTTCATTCTAGTGCTATTTAATCACAATCACGACCCATTCATCCAATACAATTTATCTATTTACCATAAAAACTCATCCCTCACCATTCTATTCTGCATATACCACAATACCATATATTCACAAGGGACCTACAAAACATGATATAAAAATCTCATGAAAGTTCATAATGTATTTTTTTACAAATATATATAAATTTCACGAATCATGAAATGAGAGAGAGGGGATGAACCCAGAAAACTAATAAAAGAGTGTAACAAAAGAAACTAAAACAAAACAGAGTAGGACCCGTCCACCGCTCAAAATAATAAGATTGGCCGATGTATTCTGCCGATAGACAGAATTAAGAATCGCACTCATTGATGGAGAGAGGACAGTGAAAATAAATGACGAAATGGGAAAATCAAAGTCTGACCCAGCCGAGATGAAACAAAGGGGACAAAATCAAGCTGGGGAGATTTCCTGTGAACCCTCCACCTGGTGAGGGTTCACAGGAAATCACCCCGTTTTGGCCACGAGGACTTAAAAAAGGAACTCAAAAATAGCCCCTTTCACACTAACCAAGCTCGCTACTTTCACTGCTACTTTCGCTGAAATCTGTTGACATCTAACGCTTTATATCAGTTCCGACCTTCACCAGAGCCTGGTGAAAATAGCATTCGCATTGCAAGATTCCCTCCATTCAGGACGTCCATATCACCATTCTTGTCACGGTTAGCAGGATCAGAAACACCATTCGTTTCTCCTAAGAATACGATGGCGACACATTATCGCACGCGTATGCAAGATCGATGAGCACGAGGTTATCGGGAACGATACGAAGCTGTCAACCTGTCGACTTGAGGTCAACCTGTCAACCTGTCGACTTGAGGTCAATGGTAGAAAGCCTGCGAAACTGTTTCTTCTAAACCAAGGTCACACCGATGACAGTCGGGCAATCCGCCCAACCCCATCTGAAGGTCTGTCATTGAGATATAGCACATTCCGAATCAATCAGTATGTTAGCGAAAACTCAGGATTACTGAAGTAATTCGCCGCTGGCGATCAGAAAGAGCGCAACTCGGCCACCGACAAGCGAATGCTGGAAATTGGAACACTGGACATTAAAAAATTAGAAAAAAATCGTGGACACTTCGCGTCCCCCTCCACTAATTCACGATACAAGACACGCCGAGGCCATGAAAGGTCACTGGATGGAGGAACGACCCTCAAGGGCGCACGGCATTCACTGATGAAACTAGACAACTTCCCGGAGCTACGACGGCGCTTAGCCAAGGAATTAGGAAGAGTGATGGTAAGGCTAGGGAAAACGTACCTGTCAAAACGCGACGTAGGAAAGCCAACCTCGAGGTGTGCCGATGACTCACAAAGTGTGGCAATCACATTTCACGGACGCTGGACACAGACGTCTTTGCGGACCTTCTGCTTGCGTCCACCCCAGAAGAGGGTGGAAAACAAGCACTCGATCGCCTTCCTACGGTCTTTGCAAAGAGGAAGAACAGCCAACCGGTAAAAAATGAGAAGAAAGGCGTAAGTGGCACACGCCTCAGGCCTATCCTTCAAGGACAACCTCCTTCGGAACCAAATCCAGACCGACGCTACGACCTTTGCCTGTACTTCAAACCAATTATTTCCAAGCTTGAGTCCGGGCAACTGACTACAAAATCTCCGTCAGTATCATTGCCAAAATCGTTAACCATCCATGCACTTATTCAACAGCGTGATCACACCACTGGTGATCCGATTGTCGTTAGATCCCTGCGGAACCAGTTGTTGAACACAACAGTCAAAGATGTGCGATATCTTCAAGTACAATTCATAGGGCAAACCAGCAAGTCCCGGAAACTTGCCATTGCCGACCCACTTCAGTGCCAAGTAGACTTCATCCTCCGTGTTCTCACCCTCGCAGCTAGCCTCTTCAGTCGGCGAAAGCCGAGGAAAATCAGACAAATAGCTGCAGAACTTTTCAGACCAGGCTCCTTGATAAAACGCCTCACACGTGTCATCGGTCTACCTCCAGGGTATTAACCAAACTTATGTATCGATCGGAACCTCGACAGATCTCTTCCTTGCGCAATTTTACGGCTTTGTTAGACACCTAGCACCTAACTCTAGTAGGGCACAGCCGAGTCTATGGTCCGAATAGCGTAACCAGTGGAACGTGGAACAATATAGTAAGCCTATATCAACCTTTCTCACTAAAATTCTATCCAGGTATCTGGCTCCCCGACTAGACGGCCACTTATGTGCGCACGTCCACATATCCTGCCTAGGATGATCGACCGAACAAACTCACCAATCAGATTAAAAGATTCATTTGGACTAGCTATCTTGAGAAACATTTTTCAAATTTGGTTTCCCTACTCACAGGCTGGACAGAAATCTGAAGACGCAAGGACCCCGACGAATTGTCCTAGGCTCCCTGTTCCCATCTCTGTCATCATGTGATCATCCAGGACGACGCTGCCGACGTCCGTGGGATAAGTTAATTTGAGAGCCTTGTATATTGTAGGATAGAGAATAACAGAGACCCTTCCAGCACAGAATTTGTTTCTAATTTTTTAATACCCGGTGTTCCAATTTCCTTTAGCCTGTATTTCTGATCCATGTGATAACACCTGGGGCATTGGGGAAATTTCTTGGATATTCCACTGATTTTCCGTCGATGGAAGCTACGTTAAACAGAGGCATTAACAAGGCCTTTTTGGGGAAGGACAGTTCCCGCTCCAAGGCCTTCCTGTCTATCTGACAAGATTCCCCCCGCCCCCGGAAAGGGTTTCCATTTTGGGAGGTGCTGCGGTGAGGGCTATTGTGAGGAGGGGTGTCGTGTAGGTGCGTGCTTGGAGGAGGGTATTTGAGAAAGTGTGTTGGGCGGAAGTGTGTTTGGAGGGGGTCAGTGAAGAAAGGAGGCTTCGTGAAGTGCCTTGTTGTCTTTGTTCTTTTTTGGATGGGGAAGCATGGACGGATTGGGACTTGGTTTTGTCCAATGCCTTCTTGGCCCGATTTCGACCAGTTCGTTTCTCTTTTTTGTTAATATTTCTTTGTGCTTTTTAAAAAAATTTCTTCTTACTCCTCTGTTCCCCCTTTTAAAGACTAGGACCTAGGTGGAGGTGTCTCTTCCATTACTACTAGTTGAATTTTTTTGCTGCTCTGGTTGTTGCTACCCATGCGCCTACTGACACTCTAGTTCGGGCTTCTTGTTCATACTTCGCTGCTGTTGCTGCTCCTTTTTCCGCTCTTATTTTGAGGTCAGTTTCTCGACCACCTTTGGTCCTCTTGATGGTTGGGAGTGGTTGTAGTCTTTGTCCCCCTCCTTACTACTTCTGTCTACTTTTCCGGGCCATCATAGTGCTTTGGGATTGTGGCTACGTCCACCTTATCCTTGGGAGTAGCTGGTTTGGGATAAGTCTCTGACCTCTTCCCTGGGCACGCCTTTGACAGATGGTCAGCTGCCCCACAGGCCCAGCAGAGAAGTCGTCTTCCTTCTACTACTACGTAGGTAGGACGGCCACCGCAGGTCAACACGTTCGGAATGTCAACGAAATTCTTCCTATCGACAAAATCCAACACTTACTGCGACTAAAAATTATGTATCACCAGTAACAATGCTGGTATTGTCCTTTACCGCCGATACTTCTGCTACTTCTCCAAACTGGGAGAAAAAATATCCCAAATGGTCCTCCGAAAAAAATAGCGGTTTTCCATGAAGAGTAACTTTGATCTTCTACAATGGACAATGGTAGAAGGCGTGCGAAGACGTTTCTTTTAAACCAAGGTCACAACTGTGACAGTCGGGCAAATCCGCCCCGCCCCAACTGAATCTCAAGTCATTGAGAGATAGCACGAATCAATAACCAAGTAAGCGAAAACTTCGGGTTACTGAGATAATTCGCCGCTGGCGCCCCAGACCAGAAAGAGCCCAACTCGACCAGTGACAAGCCAAGCCGCCCACATAAGAGGGTGGATAACAAGTGTTCGATCGCCTTCCTGTGGTCCTTAAGAGAGTACAGCCAACCAGTAAATGATGAGAGGAAAGACGTCAGCTCTACCCTTCAAGGACAACCTCCTTCAGAGCCTGTACTTTTGACCAATTCTTCTCTAGCTGGTGTCTGGGTCCGAACCACACTTCAAGAATACGGAAGGGTCCATCAATCTAGCCAAAGGACCCCGGAAGGGCGATTCCTTTCCAGGCACCTAACCGCAAGCCAGAAGACTTGTTACGGTTAATCTTCTGTACCACCTCAATGTCGCTGCGTCACGACACGAAAGTATATACGACATCGTCGTACGCAGAAACACTGGCTCGAGCCCACCATGAACATCGATCCACATAGGGCAGGACTGAACGTTGCGTCCTGTACGCCCGGGAAGCCAGAGGCTCCAACGCCAAAGCATAAAGAAGCGGCGACGGCAAGCAACCCTGACGAACCGACAGAGACAGCGCAAAAACGCGGGACCATTTTCTGTTTACCTGTACCACAGCACTGGGGAAGCGATACAGGTGGCTAGTCCACCTGAAGGACAGGAGCCAGGTACCGATGGTTGACCCTATCAAATTCCTTGGATTGAACCAAATTGATCAGCGCAGTTTTCTCACCGTCTTTTATACCCTCTATGATCGTGCGGATCAGGTGCAGGTTGTGCTGAATTGTTCGTCCCTTCACAGTACGTCTGATCACGTCCCAACAGAATCTCAGGAACCGACTGAAAAAGCTCCGTCAGGATCTTGTCTAAAATGTTTAACTCTCTGTTTAGCAGAGTTATGAGTCTGTAATCATCTAATTCCCGTCTACCATCCTTGCCTTTTTTCAACAGCGTGATTACACCCATGGTGATCCGATTGGGTATGGACCCCTGCCAGAACTAGTTATTGAACACGATACTCAAAATAGGTCATAACGTTGGCGTTTCGACAACACCGGTCACAAACCAAAATAAAACGACGAACACATAATGACGAACAACAAACAAAATATGTCACAAAATTCCACAATAACTAAATCCAACAATAACAATGAATGCCGACAAAATCCACCACTTACGTTTGTGAAATCAACCGACGTGAAGTTCAACTGAGTGATTGGATTGACTAATTGACTCTGGAAACCTGTTTCTTTTATATATTTTAATTGCCCCTCTAGAATATTCTACAGAAAGGAACGCTCGAGAAAATTCTAGAATTCTACGATATGTTTAACTTAATTGACTAGTATTAAAATGGGTTAAAATGCCAAAATTAAAAATATTTTTAAGGTGTTACATATAAAAATATACATAATACAAAAATTCCATACCACAATTGTATAATGTGTAAAATGCTAAAAGACTTAGAGAGTAAAAGTGAGTAAAACCACTTTATGAATACGACGAAACAGGAGGGGTGTTGAACAAAATCAGGACCTGATAGAGCAAAACCGAGTAAAAAATTTTGCTCAACGCCTCCAAATTAATGTCAAATCTAATTCAATAGACAAAAATTTGAAATTGTTTCTCCAGGGTTAATCATCTAAATATTCGAAGGATATTAAATTTATTTATATATTATATAATTTATTAATACATATTTATTTTGAGAAATCCATAGTAAAAATATTCAAGTTTCAAAAAGGAATAACATAATTAAAGCGTAACTAAATAGCATATGTTTTACTACTACTGACATCAAATGTTTCAAAGTGTTTACAGTCTTAGTATAATTACAACTATATTATCTGTGTGCCAAAATTCGAAAGAAAGCATGTCACCAAAATCAGTCAAATACGTTACTACCAGTCATGCCGTGTTGAAGTCCGAGAGAAAGTGTTTAAATTCAGCGCTGCTGTATATGAAAGTTACACTTATATATGTATATGTGTGAGTATTAGCAGCGATATATATATAACTTCCATGAATCTAAAGATGTATATGTTCATGTCTATGAGAAATATGTATTAGCTACGTGCACTTAGATACATGTTTAAATAACCTGTAGGTCAGTGTATGGATATATTATTTGCTGAGCTACATTCATGCTCACATCATTCTTATTTTTTCTCCATTTTAACTCTTCATCGCATTTATTATTTTGCCTCCAATATTTCCTGGTGTTGATATACAACACGTTATCAGTTCTATCATTTTTTCAAATAGACACCGATATACGATTATAAGTACATTGTTCATTAATGGTCAACAAATATGTTTTTCTAACTTACTTTCAACATTTATGCATACGTGCATGTATTTATCTATGTTCAGTGAATATATCGGTTAAAAGTTGTTAAAGTATATCGGTAGCGTGATACATCCGCCAGTCATTTATAATATGTTCGATTCATACCCAAATTAAGAACGGACTTCACTCGCCATTTTACAATAAAAGTGTTTCCTACACAAAGGGCCAGCGAAATGCTTTATAAAACATTTATTGGCAAGAAAGATGCTAAGATGATTTTTTGCGAGACATACATGATAATTAATCTCTCTCTCTCTATATATATATATATATATATATATATATATAAATTAAATTTTTGAAAGTGAAAACCATGTCGCTGTTAAACTTTCCTTCTTTTTCTTCAGTAATGGCTGATTGCTCAGGCTCATTTGTGTTTCAACACAACCTGTAGTTTATACTGCAACTATATTCATCTGATCTTATAGACAGAGGGCGCATAATCTGACGTAATTAATAGTTGAAAAAGACCAGTACACTTGAACACTGGGTTGCGATGAATTCGTACCAGCACAAGCAATCTAATGGCTTGCGAAAGTTTTCGTCTAACCAATTTTATTCACAAAGCTTGAGTCAACTGATTGTGCAGATTTCAGGCTTTTCCTAAATCGACTGTGATAAGATTCGAACTCAAATTTCAATGATCAGAACTTTAAGAATTTCACCGCCTCCCCGACACCCAGCCCGGCCATCGCCTCAATTCGGTATTTGTCTGGTGTAGTTAATAACTCATCCATCTGTTTAGTTTCATATAATCGGTCAATCGGAATAAGATCCGTGATGGGTTACACTGGAATTAAAGTATTATTTTTTGTTTTCATTTCCTTCTCTTTAGCGTTTTTCGAAAGTTGAATGCGATAAGAAATTAAAAGAAAAGACGAATCAGTCTTTTAACAGTTACTTTCTGATCTATTCTTAAAGATGAGCACAATGTTTTAAAAAAAGTATGTTTCCTGCTATAATTCGAAAACATTGCGAAGTGATTGGGAAAGAACGTAGTAGGTCACCTATAAAAAAGGGTACGAGCTTCTTTATGTGGGATATATTGCTACCCACGCCTGAAGTCTGCATAAAAGCTTCAAGTCGGGGACGCACAACCAAAGATCTTCAAACCGAGATCGAAGCAACGTAGCAATATTTGAAGTTCCTCTCAAGGTTATCGGGAAGTATCTGCTGCGTATCTGTCACAGTTCGCGAAGATACTGGGTGCAAACTGTGATAGCCTAATGGAGTTTTGATGTATGCTCGATCAGGAAGCCTTCTTCTCCGTACCCAACTGTCTCGAATGCAACGGGCTTGAAAATGCCGAAAACCAACGTGCTGGCAGTGTGGAGAAACTGGTCACACACATCCCTACTCCCAGTGTTAAGGACGAGCCCCAGCCTCATAGAAGGCCTCTTTTCAGGATTTGCAACGAAAATTTGACTCCGGCTATGAAAAAACTAAAAGAAAATTAAGGCAAAATTAAACAAACAAATCATCGATAATTCATCACCATCCAAAATGGCATCACGCCCCTCGACTTCTGCCCCATCCTCCCCTGTAGCAAAATCACAGAACAAATCATCTACACACTCCTCCCCCTGAAAAAAAACTATCCAACTCAGCCGAGATCCCAGTCCCTTCATAAAAAAGCGATGCACGCATCAAACCCTATTCCCAGTGCTTCCCCCCAAAAAACAAGAAATGCCTCCACCCAACAAAAGTCATTAATTATTTGTTATGGGCTCTTTGTTAAAATCCCTTAACCCTCTTGAGTGTAAAAAGAAGAGCCTGATAGTCTTTTTACACTCATCATTGAACCAAGGTCTATTACGTTTTTTTTTTAAATTTTACTCTTTGGGTGCATTTCTTTGCTATAGAGACAAGGATTTCTGTAAACTGTGTTATGTCCATGATGCATAATCCTTCTTCTAGTTTTTCAGAACATAGCTTTTGAAATTCCTCTCACTTTACTTTACTCAATTTCCAACATTGGGGATTTTGTCACTTTGATCTGAATTTTGAAGAACAGTTGGAAAATGATCACTATTACATGTGTCCATCAGTAGCTTCCAGGAAAATCCATAAAGATAGATGGATCGCACAAAGATAAATCGATTGCAGAGTAACTGTCAGAGAATGGATATATATAAGTTGGGGATTTATCGTTATAGATACACAAGTCGTTGTTATTTATAACAGCTTCTATACTCTTTCCTTTCTGGTTTGTATCTTTACAACCCCCTGTGGTGCTGTGACATAAAGGGAGCAGGAAGTTACCTTATAATTTCCTGAATGTCAGATTCATTCAGCTCTTCGTTCAGTGGAATGTACACCGAGCAGATATTAAATGATCTGTGTAGCGTTACTTTTACAGCAATCGCCTGTAAATTTGTGGTTAAGTTTACCTGACTTTGTTAAACATCATTCCTAAGTAATATGGATGTACCACCCGATGCCCGAAGACCAGTGTTATTTATATAATTGCCTTGCTGGTACTCTCTAATATTTATTTAATTATCCCTCTTAAGAAAGGTTTCCTGAAGTGAAATAACTGCTGGAGTCAGGTCTGTTATCAACAGAAGCAGCTCGTTAATGTTTGACTTCAGAAACCTGTCACTGAAAATGTCCCCCTAACCCCACGCTCAATTTCTCCCACTCCCAAAGTAAATCCCACAAAGCAAAAAAGTTACATTCTTCCTCATCCAAACCTTCTTCGCCTGGGAATGCGAGCTCTTCTATTTGCATGACTCCTCCAGTGGCCATATTAGCGGATGAAAGGAACGTATATAAATTTTGTTTGATTTTGCACATTTCACTTTATAGGGGAGTAAAACTAACGTTCCCCTGAACATCGGTGGGCTGTCTGAGAACGGCACCATTAAAACTGAAATAGGCCAAGGGTCCTTGAGGCAGGCTACCGGTGTCCTGACTCCCGATATGTTCGTCCCAATTAAGCAACGCTAGTAAGCTTCGATCATGTCTCTCTGGTTAGCAAGTTTGAATTGCCGAGGATTAAAGCCTGAGTCTAAAAGGGCTAGACTCACTCGTGGTATCCAACGCATCGCTGTGAATATCTGCTGTATTCAAGACACCCAGCTGATGTAAAGTGTAGCTATGTTAGCAGTCCAGGCCAACGTTGAAAGCATACAAAAAGATCCCGGGAATTCTGGAAGGTCTCTAACCAAATTCCGAATAGAGACAAAGCAAAAGTACCTACTATTATAATTGACCTCGAGGTCATCTCATCTTCGTCTGAAAGGGGGAAGCTCTTCGTCTCGATCTTTCGCTCGAATTCAACGTTAGATGATAAAGGCCATCCGCTCTCGACTTCCCACATCTCCCTGAGCACCCTGGAAAGTCTCAAGACTTATCAAACGTATTGACTCTAAGAAGGCCACCGGTTCAGACAAAATCCCAGTGCTTGTCCTTAAGAATAGTAACCCAGAATGTTCCCAATCTTAGCCAATTTATTTAACCGCTGCTTGAAGGAGAAATCCTTTCCAAGTTTGTGGAATGTGTCAAGTGTATGCCCGGTTTTCAGGAATTCGGAAGAGCGCTCATCCTTCCTCACAGTGTATATCCATCAGTGGCCTTAGTGTCATTAGCAAAATCTTTGAAATTATAATCAGCAAGAAGGTTGTTGATAAGCTAAATAGCAACAATCTCTTGAGCGAAAGCTGTAGGGATTTCCATCTGCCCGTTCCACTGCTGATATCCTTACTGCGATTACTCACAGAATATGTGAGGCACCAGATAACAAATACATCTCAAGGTCGATCGGATTAGATATTTAAAATGCCTTTGACAAGGTGCGGCATAAGGTGTTACAGCTTAAGCTGTAGCTATGAAATCACTGGAAAAGTATTCTCAGTTATACAGTTCTTCCTAACAGGTAGGTCCCTGAAGGTAAAAATGGTAGGCATAAGAGTATAATTCAATCATTTGTGAATATCCATCCTGATGATACAACGGTATATGGATGCACCTCCAAAATCTTCGATGACTAGTGACTTTCCATCGTCGTTGATCGGACTCAGAATTTTCTCCAATCGTAATGAACAGATATCCCTTCGGAGAGACCTCGTGCTTTGAGCGTCTTCTGAGACTTAAACTCATTATAAACCTCAAGTAGAAAACATAAATACCTTCTATCGCTAAATATGTTGGAAAAATGAACAGTTCTCTGTAGTACTCCAGCAAGTACCTCCTTCCTTTTGCTATCCTCTACCTTTATAAAAACTTGATCAGGCCAAAAATGAAGTACTGCTACTATATATGAGCGGGAGTTGCCCAGTCTTCATTTCCCATTCGCCAGAGTGTCCAGAAGCGTCTCTGCGTCCTTGTCAGTGACGAATTATTTTCCACTCTGCAACTCCTTTCTCACAGACGAAACGTCGCAAACCTATCTCTGCTCTATCGCTATTTCCATGGAGAGTGTTCAGATGAACTATACTCCTTAGTTCCACCAACCACATCTAAGACTTTCCATGCCACGCACATTGTAGCCAAACACCTTCATTCCCTGGTGAGATGTAAGTTTCACTCAAGAAGAAGCTTCTCACAAATCACTGCCTTGTGAAACCGACTCCCAACAGGTTGGTTCCCCGATCATTGCAATCTTAATCAATTCAAGTCTAGGGTTAACTGTTATCTTCCACACATATCCGCATGATCTTTACTTCCTACTCTGTAACACTCTACCTCACGTGGCCCTCGAGCCTTGTACACTGAACACCACTGTAAAACAAAGATGAAAATCTTACAATTCAGCAACCCCAGTAATAGAATTTTTATTATTTTGTGTGTGTGTGTGTGTGTGTGTGTGTGTAAACGTGCCGATATTTGTAAATATGGACATCCATACCCAACATAATCAGACACTAAGACCGGTAACTATAGAAAATTTAAAATTTATTGGTAATTTTTTAATATTTCCTCAACAAGCGCCTTCGTAAGTGACTATAACGCCAAAGTACCTAAAATCCAATATAATATTAGATTACTTAGAATATTTTCGTAAATTTAAAAAAAAATTACTGAGTAGCTAAAAAGAATTATATGAAAAGGTTGCTCACGTCAAGTATTTTTTTAAGTTATGTACCGCGTAGAAAAAATTTCCAAACAAGTATATCAAGATAGTTATCAACACCTCATAAAAACACCCACCTCCGTGTTAAAAATACTTTTCTACGATATTTTAAACTAAAAGCAATATTTGTTTCAAATCAGATTAATTAAACTTTAATTCTGTTAATTTTCCTTAAAAAGTTTCAGAAAGTATATTTTATTTTTGATAGATTTTTTAATAAAGAGAATCATGCTGTGTTAACAGATTCCATAATATGGCTGATTTTCAAAAAAATCATTCTAATCAATTTAAATACAGAAAATTATTTTGATTATTGGAAATATTAAATCTAATCTAGTAGCTTGAAATTATAAAGCTTCAGGAAAGATTTTTCATTTTAAAAATGCATTTTAAACCTTAGGTGTACCTACATTTACCAGTCAGTTTATAGAAATTGCTTTGATTACTAGATCATCCATGGTAAATCTTACCTTTCTTGGCCGGTCTTACGTGGATTAATTTGTTTCAACATTATTAAAAAATAAAAAAAATAAAAATGTTTTAATACATCTTTTTAATGATATATACAAGTTTCTCCATGAAAATGTGGCACTTTCGAACACGGTAAATTCGTGTCTGATTATTGAATTCCTCGAAGTGTCTACCAAACAGAAGAGACATTTGTTGATTCAAGCTATTGTGTGTAGCTTAAATAGTGATGGAAAATCTGTCCAGTTGACCACACACACGTACACACAAACGCGCGCGCATGCGCACGTCATTGATGAAAAAATTATTTTTAGAACTGCAGTAACAGTTGTGGGTATTTACACGTCACATACCACAACAGGATAAGAGCATAAGCTCGCTTTAATATAGGAACTAAAGACAAAAACGGTCCAGTCCCCGCAACCACTGTATCGGTGGTGTCGGTATTCACTTCTTGAGAAAAGTGTTCCCGCAAGGTTGCGATTACCACGACTAGACATCCCTCATAGGTTAGAGAGAAATTGTGATAGTTTGTTTTGTTTGTTTTTTTTTATTTTTTTGCTTTTTGTTGTTTTGTAAAGAGAAGGAACTCTTGTAACTGAAATAGTTATGCATTTTGTATTGGTGACAGAGGTTTGTTTTCGAAAACAAGTAAAAACAAAATTTTTAATGTGGACCTTGTTTTACCTGGATCTCAGTGTGTCATCCGAAATCTTTTTGAAAGTTTTGCAATATCTTTTTGTTGCTTCGTCAAGGACCTCTAGCATGTGCACATAAAATATAAACTTCTCCAACCGTAAACAGTCGAAGAATAAAAGATTGCGACTACTACTAAAATAAAATATTATACTGATAATTATTAAAACCATTCTAATTACTCTATAATTATATTCTCTCGTTGGTTTCGTCTGTACTTTTACTTTATTTTCTGAATGCTATTGGCAAAGAAGCAAATTATGTGAATTCAGAGGCAAGTTCAATAGGCAAGTATGGTCGAAATGTGGTGAATGTCTATGGCAAGAAATGGGCGGAGACTTCAATAAGATGGTTTCTGTTGAGTTGATGAAATTGATGGAATAATCCATACTAACCCCCCCCCCCCCCCGGTATAATCCAATTTCTTGACCAAAACTCTATAAATAGAAGAATCTGAATCGACTCCAGCAGTCAGACTTTCACCTCTGGAGAGATGCCAGACTAATCCGCGCAAGTCAAAACCTTGACCAACTATACTTTTACCGCGCAAACTTCTCTAAACAAATAATACTATATAATAAAAAAACTAAAGGAAATTATTATTTTAACTAATATTATCACTGTCTGTAAATTTATTCAGAAATGCAATAAATACATTTTCTGCAGAGGTCTGGTTTATATATAAAATCCATTGGAAGCCTTCATTTACGGTGTGCTACTTAAGTAAATTTGTGCATGTAGATAATTTCCTTTAAGGTAGATCTCATATTTAAGAAGAATCATGCACGTAGATCATATACTTAAGTAGCACGAAAAACATCTGATCTGGCAAAAAAGGATTCATCCTCTAGATTATTTTCCACCAATCAAACAAACGGGATTTGAACCCCGCGATACTTCGAAGTTAGTTTCTTACGCTACGTCGACCGGTTAAATATCTCTATTCATTCACGCCTCATCATGTTGGATGAAGCAAATCAATTGACATTTTCATCATGAACAGATGAAGAATTTAGACTCCGAGATACCACGTGACCAATTAATTGTCTTCTTTACGAAAAAACAGTTAAAATTGACTATCGTATATTAAACACGTTCATTGTTGATGAGTAAAAACAGAAATAATTCTAAAAATAAACGTACTATAACAAAATGATAAAGCAAATAAAACAAAATTATCAGTTTTTATTTCACCCTTTTAGAAAAAGAGAAAATAATTTTATAACACAATCTCAGAATTTATCTCACAAAACAATTAAAAGAGAGTAAAATGACAAAATATATCAGCAAAAATACATGTGATTTAAAACACTTTACAAATATAAATACAATGTATCGGTTAGTTGGGAGAGAAAAATTGTTTTATGAAGAAGGAAAAATAATAAGATAAAATATTTTTAAAATGAAATAAAAGATTTAAATTAAGATTAAATTATTACATATAAAATAAAAAGGGAGTAGAAAAGTATGAATGGCAAGCGGTAAATTTTCTGAAATCACTGTGAGAACTAGGTAAAATATATAGGGATACAAGACAATATTGAGAATGTTTCCATATAAAAATGTTAAATACATTTTAATATCAAGAATAAATAACAATATTAACATTTTTTTTGCTTATAGTAAAAAAAACAAAACAAAAACAAACTACAGATGAAAACGTTTTATAAAGAACGTCGCAGTTACATCACCGTCAAGTTCCATACAAATAAATTTGACGGTTGAGAGTAATATAAAGAATGAAAATGGGTTTGTTCGCAAAAAGGAGATATTTTTAAGTTTAATATTTAAAATATCAACTGTGAGGAATTATTTTATGAAATCGTAATGAAATGACATATTTTCCATTAACAATAAAATGAGATTGAAACGGCCGCTCTCGAAATATTCGCAACCAGAATGTCCATGGGCGAAATATGCGGGCTGAATTTTCCGTTAATGAAATGTCCGTTTATCATTACGCATAGCCATCATACATTTTCTCATTCTATAAATTTATAGCTATTAGAAAATTATTTGAGGTATTGATACCTATTTTGAAAATTTGGTATCTGCTTCTTGTAAAAAATAGAAATACGTAAATTTAAGACAAATTCTATCTATTAAAGTAGCTTTTATTTTATATCTTCGCCTGCTTTATAAATTTAACAGGTAGTTGAGTTGAATGTAAGGTAGAATTATAGGGCATCTCAGAAGTTATATTTTATGCCTTTTGCCGTTAAAAAATCTATCAAGTTTATTTAGATATAAAAGATATTCAAAATCAGGAAAACTGCAAAATATTTTATTTTGCAACTGTTAAAAGATACGATGTTACTGTGTATTTCTCTTACTTTAAATTTGTAAAAAAAACTTGTGTTCATATTTTTTTTTAAATCCTGATCAGCGGTCACCTGTGTCTTTTGACAAAAAATATTCTTGGCAAGAAAGAAAGAAATATTGAACTGTTACGCATATATGGCAGTGAATGCTGGACAATAAACACACAGATAAAAAAGTGAATTGAAGCAACAGTAATATGTTTCTACAAACGAATGCTGAAAATACCGTGAAATGAACACGTGAGTAACGACAAAGTTTTAAGGAGAGAAGAGAGGGAATGAAGTTAAGAAATTGTTTGAGTTTTAAAAAATGTATACACCAAATTTCATCATGGAAAAATGTCAATGTATCAACTTTGACAGGAAATAAGTTGCAATGCTAGATGCATAAATACAATGAACTATTGTTCCAAACAAAATTATTGATATATTTCAGCTTGTTTTATGCAGCCTAGCAAATAATATGAAAAAGTAATCAAAATACATGAGGAATGTTGAGTATGCTGGAATATGTTTCAGATTCCTCATTGAAGAAGAAAATAAAAAATTGTTTTCATTGGATTTTCTACAATGCCTTCTGTAGAAGTAAGAGTTCTTTCTGAATTACTAAAAAATATACACAAGTATCTGAAACTTACATTTTTACAAAATTGCAAGATAATGTTTTGATAGCACAGCAGATGTAAACAGTGTTCAATAGATGTTTGGCAACAAGAATGAAGGATTTTTCCACCTGCCATCTATGTCCATTTTTATGGGCAATGCCTAGATCTTGCTATCCATATACAATAAAAAGGAAATAATTCTTCCCGCAATGAACTTTGAACTATTCAAAATCTGTATAACTTTTTAAATGCCAGTATGAAACGACATTTAGCTTTTGAAAACCAGTTTCGAACAATTAAATTTCAAAGTGTAACAACGTAAGACGCATGATCAGTGGTAGAACATTTACTTCATATTGTAAAGTTATGACTTGATAAATGATCAATACTCCAAAACATATGGGTAGCAGTATATTATTGAGTCCTGTATGCGATCTTGACTTAATAATTGGATTGGTTGTACTGAAAACAATACTCTTAGCGAATACATCATGAGAAAACGATAGATGTTATAACATTGACTATATAAATGAATAAAGCTTTGAAATAGTTTTAAAACATACTGAAAAGTCAAGTGAAGCTATCAAATACACATTCTCATTCCACTGAAACAAGAGTTCTACAATAAAAAAATATATTGTAGATTGGTGAATCAGCTACTTAAATGCGATTAGATCAAACTACCAAAGATTGCCGTCGCCTATCATTTCAGCTTGGATAAGATTATTGAACAAATGGACTCACGATTTAATCCTAATGACCAAGGCAGACATTGTGCACTCGGCTAAATTATCCCAAGTCAGGAACATCTTCATGCACAGTGTGCACAATTGCTTTTGAATAGCAGCATATTTTCTTTTCTTTGTATCTGTATAGTTTATTTTTACAAGTATTAGAATTTTGTCTGCCAGCCCTGACAGTGATTCATCCTCCTAAGTTTAATCCCTACAGTTAAACACGTTCCATAGGCAACGTCCGTATAATCAGCGAAATCAAATGTTATTTTCATATGGCTTTCTTTGGTCACAATTTTCCCTCAAAAGCACATAAACTCTGATCTGGATTTGAAAATAATCTTCTGAAAATAATTTTCTTGAGAAGATTTCCTTAAAATCAAAGCAATTTTCGAAGATTAATTGTTTAAGAAATCAACTTTAGCTAGGTAATTTTTTTTCTGAAATCAATCACCCGTCAAAGTCTACGCCTGTCTTGGATACCGAGTAACAAGCGGGTGGCGGGGTCTGTTACGCTCAATCTTACTGGATTTACTGCTTAAATTCGGGTTCAATTGCTCGAGAATCTCCAATCCAACTTCACTTATCGAAACTGATTAACCTTTTTAATTACCGTATTTGACGGAATATAAGACACACGGGTGTATAAGACGCACCCCAATTTCAGCAGAGAAAATCAAGAAAAAATTAGTAATTAGTAAAATTATTAATACACGGTACAGCCTAGGCTATATTTCTGAGGTATTAATTTGGTTAAATAAGCCATGATTACAATTAAACAAAAAATAATAGGAAAAAAGAACACGAGCCTATAAAAACTATTATATCCAAAGGTAAGAAAACACAATAAAAATCAAGCAATTATTACAATTGCGCAAACAGTAGTTACCATTAAAATTTTATTCATCTTCAAATCCATAAAATTCGTCGTCTTCGTTATCAAAACTCATTTTCAATACTAATATCATCGTCGTTAAATAATGCGTTATGTTATGTTCCATTGAGAGCATTAATAATGCCACACTTTTTAGAAGATTTCACAAAAATTTCTGGTCTAATATTATCCTAGGCTTGCTTCACCCACTCGCAGACTTGTGTAATGCTGGGTCTTTTTATTCTTCCTGTAAGCGTAAGGTCGTGATCAGGCATTGCCATCCACGTGTTCCATTGCTCCTTCATGTTTAAGTCTAAACTAATAGGAGTTGCCATATAGCTAATTTCGGCCGACTATCTAGAATTTTAAACTTACATATGGCATATGATATGCAGGGGAATTTTAAAAGATATTTTAGTAAAAAAAAAAGTGCGCCTTATATGCCGTCAAATTTCTGCTGCATTTCGTTACATTATAACAGTAGTTTACCCTTTTTCATTCTTTTTCTCGGCTTTATGACACCAAACCAACCATATGTGTCCACCTACAACCAACCGATGCCCACCTTCTTACGCGTGAGGACACCGCTCATCACGTAATAAAATAACTTTACAATATTTTATTTCTCTTTTAAGTTCATATATTCCTGACGACCCATGCCAATATCCATATATTAAAAATTGACAAATAAATATCAATAACTATATTATGTATATGTTATGGTGTTGAAACCATAGAAAAATAACACAGACTCGGATATAAAGTTAAACGGTATATTATTCACGGAAACGTAGTACAAAGTATGTGGACTGGAGAGTACTTCTCTCACTGGTGTCCTGACTCATTCATACACTCACTCGGTGATACACTCTTGGTAATTCACACCTGGTGACTTCCTATATTTATTGTACTAAATGTACAAATATGGCACAAGGCCGAAGTGGGGAAAGGGGAATAGGATGGTCTTAGCGTTTAAACTTAGCTAGCCGCAACCACTGACCCAAACAAACTGACAATATTCTTTTCACCAAAACAACTCATTCTTACTTACCATTCTTACCTCAAACATCATAATACCTCAAAAACTCTATGAAGCCCTAACTAGTCCCCATATATACAGTTTAATGTTTGTGGGGGGAGTGGAATAAGAAACAAATTTAAAATCCCCAATGAGTATTTACAAATGTATAAGAACTATATACAAGAAACTAAACAAAATTTTTGTTAGTAATAAAACCCCCACAAAGCAACTAAATGTAGCAGTAACACCAGTTCACTGGACGAAATCAATGCGGGACTTGAAAAGAAAAATATAAAACATTTGTGCATCCCAACTACACACTCAAACACACGCTCATCCAAACAAAATCAGTTACGAAACAACATACCCGAAACGAAAGTCGCCCCGCACACACGGAGCTACGAAAACTACAATGAAAAAAGGCGTGACCTAGGGTCTCCACCTCTCCACTGCAGCGAACGCAGTTTGGCGACTTTGCCAAACCCGCCGAATCAAGTCTTTTGGCGACCCAGAGGGACCCTCGAATCACCAGCTAGGTGAGTGATGCCACAGGGTTAGTGAGACATTTCAACCCGGGCGCCCAAGGCCATATGCAGCGAGCCTCCCGCTTCATCAGACCGAGCTCGGCTATCAGATCATCTTGAACGTTCCCCCCTAACTAATACCTGATATAATGCCTTACGAGACAACGGCTGAACGTCGGAGAGGCCATCCTTCGCCCGTAAGAGTCGCTTGAGGGCAATCCGGCATTCACGATAGAAAGAGCCCTCGCCTCGAGGATTACGGCCGGCCTCCTCCTCACACGAGCGCACATTTCTCAATGATGGAAACTGTTTACGGGCGTCTTCCTTCCAGAATTCACCATTCTCATCCAGTTGCATACACATCCGTTCAAGGTAAGAAATGCGAAGCGTATGTTGACGAGTCTCAACGCAAGGCATCCCCAGACCGCCATCAGAGGGATGGAGGTAACAGATCTCGCGACGAACCATGGCAGCCTTGCCTCTCCACAAGAAAGAGAACAAGAGCCTTACAAACGCCAGTAAAGTGTTAGACGGGAGTGGAAGCACGGAGAGTCGGTAAAGGAGAATCGGGTAGATGTGCGAAGCACATCCTTCCGCCCTCCCCTTCAAGGAAAGATTCCTCCGAGTCCACAGACGTACTGCAAACCCGGCCTTCTCCCGCACCTCCGACCAATTCATTTCCAACAGGAGGTCGGGACCGAACCAGACGCCGAGTATCTTGACCGGCCCGCCCGTCCAGAGAAAAGATCCGGGAAGTGAAACTGCCTTCCACGAACCCAACCGCAAGCCAACAGACTTATCGCCGTTGATCTTGGCCCCCGTCACCATCTCATATCCCTTGATTTCTTTGCTGACTTCGTTAATTTCGGCCCTACTCGACACCAGAACCGAAACATCATCAGCATAGGCGGAGTACCTGGCCGAGGTGGTAGCACCAGGTAGGGAAATTCCGCGAAGGACCGGATTTGTCTTCAACTTACGCAGGAAAGGTTCCAACGCAAGAACGTACAGCAATGGAGACAGCGGACAACCTTGACGAATGGAGCGAGATAAAATGAAAGGTTTCGATCTTACCCCATTCACTTCCACCAGCGCACCGGGGGACGCATACAGCAGCCGGATCCAAGTGCGAAAGTGCGGCCCGAAACCAGCGGCCGAAAGAACAGCCTCCAGAAACCGATGGTCAACCCTATCGAAAGCCTTGGACTGATCCAAATTGATCAGCGCGGCATCACTGTCGACTTTCTCAATGATCAAGCGAACCATATGAAGGTTGTCCTGAATAGTCCTGCCCTTCACAGCACAAGTCTGCTCGGGACCAATCAGACTAGAGAGGACAAACTGCAAACGGTCAGCTAAGACCTTGGCTAAAATCTTCAACTCTGTATTTAACATCGTCAAAGGCCGATAATTATCTACCCCATCCCCACCGTCTTTCTTCTTGCGAAGCAACTTGATCACACCCCTGGTGAAGCGTTGAGGAATAGACCCCTGCTTAAACCAGTTGTTGTAAATCAGTGCCAGCAAGGGGACAAAGACGGGCGACTGCCTCAAGTACATTTCATAGGGAAGACCATCTAATCACGGAGTCTTGTCCAGGCCTACCTGTTTCAGCGCATCCCAGATCTCAGACTCTGTTATGGGCCCCTCGCACCCAGCCGCTTCAGCCGCCTCAAGGCGGGGAAAGTCGGCTAAATAGGCATCGAACTGAGCAGTGCTCAGACCGGGCTCCCTGGTAAAAAGTTCCTGAAAGTAGTCTCGAAAAGCCTCGCAAATGCCCACGTCTGTAGTCACCGTCCGCTTATCCGGCAATGTGATGCTCGCGATATGCCGATTAGTTGCCCTACGGAGTTCCTCCGAACGCAATGAAGCGGCCATATTCGTAGCCTCGCAAGACATTCTTTTTATCCTAGCCCTAACTACCAGAGCTTGATCCTTCTTGATAAGCAAGGAGGCCAGCTCCGCCTTAGCTATGGCTATGTCCCCACTATCACGGGATTTCACCGCCCGATCAACTTTTGCCTCTAGAGACTTTTGCGCTGCTAGCCTTTCTAGGTTGAGTCGTCGACTAAAATCAGCAGCAAAAGACCTAAGTTTGGATTTTAGAAAGTCCCACCATCTATTCCCAACCACAGCCCCCGACAATTCCCGCTGTAGCATTAGTAAAAGCTGGTCTCGGAAATCTTGCTCACCAAATGATGAGGAGTTCAATTTCCAATACCCAGCCATCTTAACCCTAGGCTTATCTAAGTTTACCCGGACCCGGACAAGCCTATGATCCGAGTAAACTATAAAATGGAAGCTTGGACATTCTAAGAGCCCTACTTCGACTCTCTTAACTAGAACTCGGTCGATGTAGCTTGCGCTAACCACCGAGCTGCCGCCCCTAGTCCAAGTCCATGCTACCTCCCGGGGGTGTTCATTTCGATACTTATCGACGAGATCGAACGCGTCGATAAAGTCCCGAAATGGTTTCATATCCGGATTGTTAGTACCCGGTTTTTGCCCTATACGATCTATATCGGGATCAAGGACGGCATTCCAATCACCCGCTAGAACTACCGAACGAGAAGTCGTCAGAAACGGCTCGATCTGCCGAAACAAAACAGACCGCTGCGCATGGTCATTGGGCGCATAAACCCCAATGAGACGAAGAGCCTTATCCTTTATGGTAATATCCAGCACGCAAAGCCTGCCCGCCGGATCCGCGAAGACAAGAGCACACACCGCGTCCAGAGACTTGCTCACCAGCCAGGAACACCCCTCGAGCGTCCATCAAAACATGCTGAAAAGAGGTCGAACCCCTTAGACAGAATGTCTTCATAATCGCGAGATAAAAAACGGGTTTCCTGCACGCAACATACATCCACCCCGAGGCGCTGAAGATCGCGAACGAGCCTCACCCTTCGAGACTCCGACCTCAGGCCTCGGACATTCAAACTTGCTAACCAAAGAGCCATGATGAAAACCGATTAGTGTTGTGATACTGGTTTGAACATGGCTGGGGTGAGGATACCGACAGCCTCTCCCATAGACCCGTGACCCATCTCATTCTTGATAGAGCCGTCTTGAGAGATTCCGCCGATATCCCAGGGAAATGTCAGTTTAAGAGCCCTATACAGGGATGGGTGAACTAAAATGGGAACCCTCCCTGCACAAAATTGCCTCAAATGATTGAGTTGGTCATTTTCGACAATGGCTATGGGTAAGGCCATCTTGTAAGCGCTGATGGCCTCATCCACCATTGCCCATATCTGCTTCGCACCAGTTCCGGTTCTGATCACCGTCAGAACCCTTTGCGCAAGTGGGAAGTTCTGTGGAACCTCTACATCTAAGTCCGCATATTGGCTTATAGAGAGCAAATATCTCAGTTCTTTTATGCGATTGCCGTAATCGCGGGCTCTCTCGGCCTGAGCCGGTGAAACGCGGCAGACATCCTCCCCTGTGTTGTAAATAAGCTTTTGTGATTTTTTTTCCTTTCTTTTTTCTCCTGAGCAGGGCTTCTCTGCCGTTTTGTAGCGGGAGGAGGCATTTCTGCTTTAGTAGAGGGGGAAGGACAGGGAGTTTTCCGAGGTGTGCTGGAGGATCTCGGTTTAACAGGAGAAGTAGTAGGGGTTTGAAGGGGAGTATAGTAGGACCTATGATTGTAGGGGCTAGGGTCTCTACTGTGAGGACGAGAGTTGGACCGGGTTGACGGAGGGGAAAGTTTCTTCGTGGGAGAGAGTGCAGACTGGGCAGAGGACGTGGATGGAATAGGCTCTGTGTTTTGGGACTGTTTTTGACGATCTAATTTTTTTTTCAGTTCTTTAACTTTCTCAGTTTTTTCAAAACCTGGGTCATACTTTTTGTTTTTCTTTGAATGATAGCTGAGAGGCCGGAGCATCGCCCTTAGCGTTGCAAGATGGAGTGGGGCTGTCAGTGTCTTTCGCCCTTGGGGTTTCAGGGGACTGAGGACCCGCTGTCCGGTGCTTCCCTCTGGCCTTACCAGCTACCAGCCATTCCCCCTCCCCCTTCTCCACAACTGCACAAGCAGCGGGCGAAGGCTCTTTGGGGAAAGTGGTTTTCGATGTTTCACCAACCGGCGGATTATCCGACCCGGTCCCAGCAGCTGGTACGCCCACTACAGGCGAGGCGGAAGGTAAAGACTCGGTCAGAGGGGGATTTTGGTTTACTGGTGCTTGACTGCCAGGGGCCTTCCTCCCTGGGCAGGAAGAGGAGAGGTGACCAATCTCTCCACACTTCCAGCATACCGGTTTTCGGCCAGTTACTATGACCGGTAACTTCAAGCTACCAACATCCAGACAGTTGGGGATGGAGCGGAAGGCCTTCTCGTCCAACATAATATCAAAGCTCCACCCCCCGTTCAGGCTATCACAGGAGGCGCCCAGAATTTCGCCATACTGGGACAAAAAGGCAGCAATGTGTTCCCCGATAACCTGAGGAGGGACCTCATATACTGCCACCCTGGTCCGTCTTCGGCCTTCGTACTCCGTTCGTACTATGAGATCTTTCGTTATAAGATCCCGGCTCGACATAGCCACGCAATCTTCAGGCGTGGGTAGCAGTACGTCCCACATGAAGTATTTTGCGCCCTTAACTATTCTGAGGGGCTTAAACCCCAAGGACTCTAGTGTTTTCAACACAGTGTTTTTCGTCGAACGACAAATTTTGCGCGTACGCTTGTCGACGACGAAAACCGACACAATTCTTTTTTCAATTTTCTTTAGTTCTATGGGGTCTTCTAAAAGTCCACCTTCTACGACAAGGTGGGCGTAACTCTTAGCACGCTCCAAGAACTCCGCTAAATTGATAATACATTTTGGTGGGGACGACCAACAAGAGGGAGATTCCCCGGCCTCTGACTTGTTCTTTTGTTTGTGTTGGCCATTACTGGCCTCCATGTCATTGTCGTTTTGGCTATTGTTGGCCTCCATACTTTCAGTATTCTGGCCATTAATAGCCTCCATACTTTCTGTATTTTTGCCGTTTTTAGCTTCCATTAGATTTTGGCCATTTTCGCCTTCCGTACTTTCGGCTTCCAAAGCTTTTGGATTATGACCCTTTTGGGCTTCCGTAGCTTTATTTGGGCTATTTTTTTCAACTACATTTTTTTGACTATTATTAGGACTAGGCCTATTTTGTTCTTCCAAAGTGTCCTCTAAAAGTGGGTACTCCTCTGGATCGTCTTTGTCAGGCGGTTTTTTATCTATGGAAAATAAATGTCTTTTAACAGACTTTTTAATGTCTATTACTGGTTTTTTCTTTTTTATCAAAAAAGAAGTGGCTTTATTTTTCTTTTTATCCATTTTTTTAAAAGAAAATCATGCGACGGGAAGGGAAGGGAAAGGAAGGGGAGGGATGGAAAGAAAACAAAGATCGCCTATAGGCGTGGGGGGGAGGGTAGAACTAAGTGAAACTTGCCTTTTAGCGAAAAAAATAAAAATAAAATAAATAAATAAATTACAAAAACTCGCCGGAAAGCGAGACGAGCAACAAATTAATTACAAAAGTACAGCTAAAGTTACATACAGAAATTTACAAAAACAAGGATTGCCTAACGGCGAAATGTAAACAATAAAGTTAAACGAAAAAGATAAATATAAATCAAGTAACGGTCACAAAAAAAACTTTTAAAACGGAAAAAGAAAGGTTACAATTGCAAAACAAAAATTAATACAATAATACAGGAAAAAGGAAAACGTTTAACGATAACTTTTTAAAAAAATACGAAACAATAAATTAAAAAATTTACAATATGGCCGCTAGAAAAATCTAGTCCGACCAGAAGACGAACGAAACACAAACAATAATAAAGACAGATTAACAAATATAAACAGAAATTTTAACACAGAAAAGCTTAAATGATAAAAAGGACGGACTTAAATGATATTTTTATAAAGGAAAAGAAACAATTAATAAGTAATAAATGAAGAGAAATTTAAAAGGTAAGACAAAATAAATACGTGGAAACAAAGAAGGATTTTAAAGGGGAGGGTTATAGAAATATGAAACAAAATAAAAACCTAATTTTAAAATAAATGAATATAGTGAAAAGAGGGGTGATAAAAGAAAAAATGGAAAAAAATTTCAAACTTTTTTTTTTTTTGCAAAGAATGTCAGTACGAAAGAAAAACAGAAAAAAACAACTTAACGTAACAAAACAGTTCACAGAAACAAAAGGTCGTTGACGTAAACAAATAATCCCACGAGCTGAAAAATAACGGTCGTAAACGGTCGGAAAAAACCGAGACAGAGAACCAATCTCTTGATTTGCCTCAAGATTTATTTGTAAAAATACAAATTGTGGCACGTGGCCTAGAGAGGGGGAGGGGTAAGGCTGGTCTTGACTAACTATCCTATACCTAGCTAATCAGATTCGTGACCCATTCATACATTACAATTGACGCATTCACCACAAGAATTCGTCCATCACCATTCGATCCTCCGAACACCATAATACCACATCCACACCAGGGGGGACCTACAAAAAAGCGCCCCATTTAATGATAATGAAAATACATAAAAATATCGTCGTGAGCGGATGAAAGGGGAGGGAGATGAACCCCATAACAAACTAAAATTTCAACAAATTCTTAAACTAAACATAATTGATGTTAGTAGGGCCCGTCCAACCCTCAAGATAGAGAGGCCGCTGTATTCTGCCCAGAGGACAAAATCAAGAGGCACTCTCGCTAAGGGAGTGGGAAAGAGATAAAATAACTGGGACGTGGGGAAGTAAAAGGCTGATCCAGTTGAGATGAAAAGGAGGTCAAAACAAACTGGGGAGGTTGGGAATCTCGACTTGGATCATAACTAAAATGAAGGCCGGGAAACAGGCCGGGAACAACACTTACTCATATTAACTAGGTACACTTAAGCATGTCTAACCTAACAGAGGGGAGGGTTCCACAGGAAACCACCCCGATGTGACTTTGGTTGACCTAGAAAAGAAAATCAAGGCTAACCCCGTTCAAACGAACCAAGCTCGCCTCTTTTACCCACCTTTCAGTGAAGACTGTCGAATGCAATCGTTTTCTATCAGTTCTAATCTTCATCTTGAGCTGATGCTCAAAGAATCGGATCAGATCCTGATGCGAAAGACTATTGCCTCGCAAGACCTCCTCCATTCGCGTCGTCCATATCACCATTCGAGCCGTGGCTAGCAGCGTTAGAAACACCATTCGTTTCACCCCGGAATACGGGGGCGACACATTGTCACACGCGTATGCGCGATCAATGGACACGAGTTCTTCGGGAGCGAGACGAGCCGTCAGCTCGCCGACATGGTCCCATAAGGGGCGGACCCGAGGGCAATGGTAGAAGGCGTGCGCAGCCGTTTCCTCTAACCCAAGGCCACACCGATCACAGTCTGGCAAATCCGCCAAGCCCCATATGAAAGCCATGTCGTTGAGAGGCAGCCGATTCCGAGCCAATCGCCAGGTAAGCGAAAACTCAGGGTTACTGAGATAATCCGCCGCTGGCGCCCAAGACCAGTAGGAGCGATACTGCTCCTCCGAACAGTCGAGCGTATCACGTAGAGAATCCTTCGCGCGACCCTCCACTAATTCCCGATAGAAGATCTTCCTAGGCCGTGAAAGGTCACTGGACCGCGGAATAGCCCTCAAGGCTGACCGACACTCGCTGAGGAAAAGCGATTCATCTCGAGACTTACAATGGCGCTCAGCCTTCGAGATGGGGGGATTGATGGTAAGGCTAGGGAAGGCGTCCCTAACAATCCCTTTAGTCCCTTCTAGTCAATGCGCGGCGTAGGAAAGCCAAGCGAGAGGCACGGATGTGACTCTCCAAGTGTGGCATTCCCAGCCCCCCGTGACACGGACGTTTGGTGCAGACTCGTCTGTCGACCCTGTTCGCGCGTCCCCTCGATCTGGGCCTCACAGAGAGGAAGTACTGACAATCGATAAAGAATCAAGGGGAAAATGTATGTAACACACACCTCCGCCCTGCCCTTTACGGACAACCTCCGTCAATTCCAAGTCTTACCGGCAGAAACGACCTTTGCTAGTACTTCAGACCAATTTTTCTTCAGCTGGAGGTCGGGTCCAAACCACACTCCAAGAATGCGGACAGGACCGTCCGTCCAACCGAAGCGGCCTGGAAGATCACGCCCCTTCCAGGCACCTAACCGCAAGCCGGAAGACTTGTCGCGGTTTATCTTGGCCCCTGTCACCTTCTCGTACCGATCAAGCGCCTTCTGCACCGCCTCAATGTCGTTAAGGGACGACACGAAAGCAGATACGTCATCGGCGTACGCGGAAACCCTGGCTCGAGACCCTCCAGGAACGGCGATCCCGCGTAGGGCCGGACTGCACGCCTCGTCCTTCAGCCGGCGCAGGAGAGGCTCCAACGCCAAAGCGTAAAGGAGAGGCGACAGCGGACAACCCTGACGAACCGACCTCGACAGAACAAAAGCGCCCGACAACTTTCCGTTCACCTGTACCACAGCACTGGGGGAGCGATACAGGAGGCTAATCCAGCGGCAGAAGTCGGGTGCGAATCCGGCGGCCTGCAGGACAGTAGCAAGGTAGCGATGGTCGACCCTATCAAATGCCTTGGACTGATCCAAATTGATCAGCGCGGCTTCTTCGTCGTCTTTTACGCCCTCTACGATCGTGCGGATCAAATGCAGGTTGCTCTGAATTGTTCGGCCCCTCACAGAACAAGTCTGCTCAGGTCCCAACAGAGACTCGGCAACTGACTGCAGACGCTCCTGCAGGATCTTGGCCATAATCTTTAACTCTGTGTTTAGCAGAGTTATGGGCCTATAATCATCTAGTTTCCCCCCAACACCCTTGCCCTTTTTCAACAGAGTGATCACACCCCTGGAAATGCGATTGGGGATGGACCCCGACCGAAACCAGTTGTTGAACACTGCTGTCAAAATCGGAACAAAGATGTGCGACAGCCTCAAGTACAATTCATAGGGCAAACCATCCAGACCGGGCGACTTGCCTCTGCCGACCCTCTTCAGTGCCTCATAGACTTCACCCTCCCTGATCTCTCCCTCGCAGCTAGCCGCTTCAGTCGGCGCAAGCCGAGGAAAGTCAGCCAAATAGCTGCGAAACTCCTCCTCACGGAGACCAGGCTCCTTGGTAAAGCGGCTCTCGAAATGCCGCCGAAACGCCTCGCACATGTCGTCAGTCGACCGCAGAGTACGCCCCTCCGGGGTTTTGACTTGACGAACGTAACGATCACCACCTCGACGGATTTCTTCCCGACGCAGATCTGCGCCCAGGTTCACAGCTTCGTTAGACATCTTACTTAACTTATGCCTAATTACCTGACCCATGTAACGATCGCTATTCGACCGCTGCAGGGCCTCCCTAGCTAGGGCTATCTCTAGGGGATCCCCCCAGCCTCCGCCCGGGAGAAATTAGACTTAAGTGTCTTCACCTTCTCAGCCTTATCTAGAGCGAGCCGTTTGCTGAAATCGGTGGTGAAAGACCTAATTCTATCTTTCAGTTTTTCCCACCACCTATTCCCGACAACCGCCCCCACTAGCTCCCGCTGCACTAATTTAATTAGCTGCTCCCGGAAGTCCCGCCTGTCCAGTAAGGACAGATTGAACTTCCAGTAACCAGCCATTCTAGGCCTATGTTCTAACGCCACACGGGCACAAACGAGTTTGTGGTCCGTGTAGCCTACCCAGTGGAACGTGGGACAATCTAACAGGTCTATGTCGGCCCTACGAACTAACATTCTGTCAAGGTAGCTAACCACCTTGTCAGACGGCCAATTATGCGCCCACGTCCACATTTTCCCACTGGGATGATCGACCCGGTATCTATCGACGAGACCATAATCGCCGATCAGATCGACCAGGCTGCGATCACCCCTTCTCCCGCTAGCGCCCCGCCCCCTGTCTAACTTGGGGTCCAGGATGGCATTCCAGTCCCCCATTAGAACTAGGCGCGAAGAATCGACTAGGAACGGCCCCAACTGCCGAAAGAAGTCACACCGCTCCCCCTGGTCGTTGGGCGCATAAACCGCAACGACCCGAAACGAACCACTTTTCACGGCAATATCGGCCACGATTAACCTGCCCTCGGCATCGGTATGCACAAGGTCCACCTTCGCATCAAGAGTACGTTTGACTAACAAGGAAACTCCTCTGGCCAACCGGTCCCCATATGCTGAATAGACGACAAAGTCATCCTCCAGCACACACGCATCGGAAGTGCAAACAAAGTGGGTCTCTTCGATCGCGGCAACATCTACACCGAAGGACAGGAGATCCCGACGCAGGCGGGCAGCCTTACCCCGAGTCCTCAAGCCCTTCACACTCAAACTGGCTATCTTTATTTCCATTTTCTAGGCCTGCAAAAAAGCAAAAATTACAGCAAAAAACCTAGGCACATACAGGGCGGAAATCTGTAGCTGACAGGACCCCGACGGATTGTCCCAGGCTTCCTGTACCCAATTCCGTCGTCATCCTCCCGCCCGAGACAATCCCGCCGACGTCCGTGGGGTAGATTAATTTTATGGCCCTATATACGGAGGGGTGTAGTAATACGGGGACCCTCCCAGAGCAAAATTGTCTTAGTTTTTTCAGGTTGTCATTTTCCACCTCGAAAATCCTCATGTTAGGGAACGCTGCCCTAGCCTCGTACAGGTGGTTCCACACCTCAAGTTGGCCCCCGGTTTCCCTTATGCAGGTTATGACTCCAGGGGCCTCGGGGAAGTTTCGGGGATCCTCTATGTCTTTGCCGTCGATCAGGTCCATTTTGTAGAGAGTCCCTAACAGGGCCTTTCTCTGCTTGGCAAGGCCCTTTTTGTATTCGTCCCTGTCCACTTTACAGACCTGCTCGGGGCCTGCGAAAGTCTTTTTCTTCTTCTCCCTTGAGGGATGAGGGGGGGGAAGAAGCGGATACCTGAGAGGGGGAGGAAAGTGGGCTGATGGGAGAAGTGAAGGGGGAAGGGGAAATAATGCGGGTGGGAGAGGAAGAGTGACGTCTGGGTCTTAGGGGTTGCTTGACATCTACAAAAGAAGTAGCAGGGACGGAGATTGCCCTGGTTCTGTCCATGACTCTCTCCGCCCTGCCACGGTCAGAGTGGGCTTGCGGCTGTTCGTCGTCGTCACTCTCTTCCCTTGCTCTTTTCAGTGATTTCTGCTGAGGGAGGGGAATTTCTCCCACCTCCATCGCAATCTCTTGATTTGCCTCCCTGTCTTCCGGTACCAACCATATTTATATCGTCGGTACTCCGCTATGCAAATTAGGTGGATCCTACCACAACACTTATCAATGACATGCCCGAGATACGTTATTTCATTCATATAAAAATCGAATTTCGATTCTTTTACTTTGAGACCGAAATCCTGAATTCTTTCAAAAACCTTGTGGATATGTTTGCGATGTTCCTCGGTAGATTTGCTTGCAATAACAATGTCATCTAGATAGGAACACGCAAAATCCAAGCCGCCCAGCATGGTATCCATGACCTGCTGAAATATAGCGGGTGCAACTGACTCCGAAAGCCAATCTGTCAAACTTGTATAAACCCCTGTGGGTGTTGATACATAGAAGTTTTGCGTACTCCTCAACAATTTGGAGAATATTTCCCCACCATTTAGTTTATTAAATATCTCCTCCGGTGTGGGGAGAGGGTAATGGTAATCTTTAAAAGCCACATTGAGGCCCGTTGAAAAATCCGCACAAACACGAATTTGGTTGGACTTTTTTCTTACGTATACAGCAGGGGCAACCCATTAGCTAAAACTCACTTTGGATAGTATACCGGCATTTTCTAGTCGGTCTAATTCTTTGTTGATTTTTTCAACTGATGCAAATGCGACATTTCTTTTACTTTTGAAAACGGGTTGAACGTTTTCTTTCAACTCAAATTTGGCTTTTGTTTTATTACATTTTCCTAGTCCCGCCAAGAAAACTTCGGGAAATTTTTCTTTTAATTCTTCTTTCAGGTCTTGGGCATCTGTTGTCATATTTTCCACTTTTTGGCAAAATTGTTGATTGGTTGATCCTACAACTTAAACCGTTCCATTCAATCCGTTCCAAACAAATTCTCAAATTTTTTAAAATTTCTTTGTAATGCCATTCAGTGTTACAGGTGGCATTAGCTCACCTTCAAATTTGATTTTGTCACCAGTTACTGCACGTGCTGTTTTGTTTGTCTTTTTCATTATTGTTTTTTTTTAATTTCCTCCAAGTATGAAGATTAATGATTGAGAGATCCGAGCCAGAATCTAGTTGCAGCTTAACTGTTTTGTTTAGAATGTTAACTACAACGTATTTTCGTAGATTCTTATCTGCTTTTTCATTTGATACAGTTTTTCTGACTGTTTCTGTTATTCCTTTTGTTTCTACAGAGCGCCCCTTTGCGGCCAATTTTACCGCAATTATAACATGTCTTGTTTCGGTAAAAACAGTCTGCCGCCCAATGTAATCCACCACAACGTCCACATGGACTAGGGGGTAATTTTCGTTTTTCACAGGGTCGTCTATTTTTTAATTGTGAATGGGCGTACTCTTTGCTTTCTTTACCTCTTTTAGGTGAGTAATTTTTTGGCTTGTACTTAATCCTCCTAACATACAATATGCCTGATTCCTCGATGTTTTTCGAATCGCTTTTCACACTGATTACTCGCTGGCAATCTTCCGCTAGTTTTTGTAATGTGAGACCTGGTTCGCTTTCTAGTCTTGATAGAACTCTCCGTCTAATCTCCGACTTTTTTGCAGAGACTAAACCTTGGGCAAATATTAAACATTTGAAATCGTCAGCTGTCAGTTCAGCCAAACGAAAATCGTCACAGTGCTTATTAACAATAGACGCAAATGTAAGATAATCCTCGTCATCCCGTTTTGACAAGTTGAAACACTTCCATCTTTTGTAGAATAAAGTTGTATTAGGGCTAAATAACTCAGACAAAAGTTTTACTGCTTCATAGAACCCTAATTCACTTGTTTTCTTCGGAAGAATGTAATCGACGAACTTACTATGTTCGGCTGTTCCCAACTTTCTCAAAAGTAAGCAAACTTTTTTAGCGTTCGTTCAATCCTCATAATCAACCTCAAAAAGATCTTCATATCTTCTATAAAAAGCTTCAAATGTTTTATCTTCTTCAGGAAGATAAAGAAATGTCTCCATAGAATTCCAAATTGTGTTGTGAGAAAATGCAGCGTTGTTTTCACTAACATCCTTTTTACCCAAAGGATTTAGAAATAATTCTTGAAATCTTTCTTCCCGTTCTTTTTGCTTTTCTTGTTTGTTTTTTTGTTGTCGGAGCAATTTTTGTTCCTGTTCTTTTTGTTGTAGAATCAATTTTTCTACCAACATTTGTTGCCGTTCCTCATTCTTCTGTTGCAGTTCAAATTGTGCCTTCATCATCTGAACAATAATTGTTTTAAAGTCTTCTATAATGACTTCAAACACGTGTTTTCTGAGAGGAAGAAAACAAAATTTAGACAATTTTTCCTTCTCAAAGCGGGGGAAAAAGAAAGTAATTCATTTCCTTAATATTTCTCAGCTCTGGTTTGTAATACCAAAAAAAAAAAAAAAAAAACTTTTTTTTCTAATACAGTCTGAATGTTTCAATTTTTCTCTAAAAGGAGAAAAAAAATTTGCATAAACAACCACGCTGCCAAACAGATATATTTTTCTTTTTTTTTTTCTGTGTGGTCAAGAGAAGCGAAGAACAATTATAGCAATGAGGTGGGGGGAATCTTACTTACAATTTTTCACTAGTAAGTATTTTCAAATTGTTGGTTTAATTTAGATTGGGTAAATATTTCTTTTATACTTTTCTAAATATATCCGACGTCCGCATCAAAGCCTTTTTTCGGATTTACGTTGTCTGTCATTCGGTTGGACTGTCCGTTTTAGTTGAGTATTAACATATAACTGTTGTATATGTAACTTTCTTTCGTGAAAGATTTCTCTTTGTTCGCCAGACTTGGGGATCTTTAGACGTCTTTAGAGTTATGGTGTGGCCCTTTTTTCTCTTCAGGTAGAGGTTTCTCGTTGGTTCTTCAGTTCTTATGGTCGGCACGGGATAATTTTGTTCTTTCCTTTGAGTGATTCGGAATATCGTCGCAAGTTGTTATGGTCGACAGAGAGAATTTTGGTCTTCCCTTTCGTGAGGTCGTTTCGAATCTCGTCGCCAGTTGTTATGGTGTTGAAACCATAGGAAAATAACACAGACTCGGATATAAAGTTAAACGGTATATTATTCACGGAAACGTAGTACAAAGTATGTGGACTGGAGAGTACTTCTCTCACTGGTGTCCTGACATTTATACACTCACTCGTTGATACACTCTTGGTGACTCACACCTGGTGACTTCCTCCTTACTAGCAATTGGTAGCCACATTATATAAGTGTGGAAGAGTCCATTTGTAGGTATGTCAGGTTCCCACAATACTATATTTATTTAAAATATGACAAATGTCCTCATAATAACCATCAAGACATTTAAAAAATAATAACTTGTAAATATTTCTAATAAAAGAAATATTGTAATCTGAAAATTACATTATATATTTAATATATGAATATCCTGGAAATTTTACCAACATCGATTGATTAATTCCATTTTTATTGTGAAAACATTGATTTACATAGTAAAAGATAGCAAAATTGCCATATATTTGATGAACATAACATAGATTTTCGCTGAGATGCTTTTATGCATTACTGAAAATTAAACAGAAAAATACTTTCACACAATTGAGCACGTTAACATGCCTATGCGTTTGTTTGTACTAAAGTACTCAAAAGCGAGCTTAAAAGCACATATACATAAAATGATGCACACACGAACATGTGCGCACTAATTTTAAGCATGCGTAATGTTCATGTGTTCCATAATTATATCGCCTATATTTGTTATCTTTACTGTTTTGAATGATGTCATATCTTCTAGTTTCATCTTAATGTCGACGACTGCTACATCCAGTGTGCGAGTCATTATGATTATCTTTGAATGCATCTCTTTTAGACTCTACTGTTGTGTTGCCAGAATTGGCATCGATCGTCCATTTTTGCAATATTTTCTACCCACTCATTTTTGCCGGTTTTGTTCATCGCATTTACCAACATGAGTGCAGACAATGCAATCTATCATTGCATTGGCAACGGTACTAAATTATAGCAGTAATTCCGGTAGTAACAGAATGAAAATGGATTTTTCCTGGGGATGGATTAAGTGGAGAAACGGTTAGTGACTTCACATTTGGCTTTTAATCTTGCAACCTATTTTGCTTGTTTACTTGATATTAAGTAATACATTAATTCAGCTTATAACTAAAGTTAAAAAAAGTCAGAATGTGTTGAGAACGAGACAAAGAAAAATGTATATTTGAAAGCTCGTGAAAACAGAAGAAAAAGAAGAATTAAGAGAATGAGTGAGAGAGCTCGAAAGGTAGGCTGATTGCGGGATTCGAAATCATTCATAGACAGAAATAGATATAAAATGTAAACGGTGATATAAAAGAAGGTTGATCCAGATTTAGATCGTGAAAAAGTGAATAGAAAATGCTTATTTGCATGCGTGCTCACATACACACATCATAAAAATAATAATGTGCAATGTTACATTTCTGTTTTTTTTTATTGTTTTTTTTTTGTCCGTCAAAATAGACTCGCCCACAATCGCAACAAGCGCAAATGATAAAATGTTTTGTTATGATGATACAGGGCAAATCTAGTGCATTCAAGCAAGCGTCATGTTGTTTTGAATGATGTTGCAGAAAAATGAAAAAAATTAAATATATCAATGTATTTTTTACGGGTTATGATAACGACTGCTACAACAACAGCGGTGCCTTCAACAAAGCTCTCATCAGATGACACTATGATTTACCCTGAGTTCAGGCATCGCTTGGGAGCCATGTCATCATTACTCAGAGTGCTCCAACAGTAACAGAGTTGCAGTTGAGATCAGTCATCTTGACAAGTAAAATGAAACCTCAGCAACTGACTACAATAGGATAAGCGCTACCCGTGTTTGTTTGGGAGGCTTTTTCATATGCTGTATTCGCCATATATATTTATTTTGATACTTACAGTTTTGTTTTTTTTTCATTAAAAATCAAACAAAATTCCCTGAAAGACTACTAATGTCACTTAAAGCAGTTCTTTGCTATAATATTATTGTCTTCTTCACTGCCAATATCTTCTAGATAAAAAACAAAGTTTTGAATTATGTAATATTTAGAAATAGTTTTTAATCACTTCACCCCAAGGAAAGGGATTAAATCTAGCCCTTTCAACTGTAAAATGATGTGATCTTGTCGCCAGTGTACTACTGCGCTTAAATTCATAAAATCTAGGTACCAACGCGGAAAGATTATCATGAAAATATTTATAGAAAAGTCACAGGGAAGATACAATTGAGCACGTTAATGTTAGCAGTGGGAAAGTGACTGAAGCTTATATGCCAGTTTAGAACCAATAACATTGCAGATTTCTTTCTTTAAATACATAACAAAAGTACCAAACCAGATGTGACAGCAATATTCAATACATTGGCGAATGGTCGACTTATAAATGTGTAAGATAGCTTCTGGCGAGAGAAATTGTCTAGCACGACACAATGAACCAGCATTTTGAGCAGCAAGCATAGCAACTGATTCGATATAATCTTTCCATTTTCATATCAGCGGAAAACCAGATAAGGCAAAATGAGTAATTTTTTAGAAGTTAGCGTGAGTCATGCAGATGGATGGCAAAAAGGTTTAAAGTTGAGCAGTTTCGCTTTGGTTGCGTTAGAATTAGCATGCCATTTCTTGCACCTGTTAATACCAGATTGTAGGTCACTTTTGAAATCAGTTGCCAATTTGACCTACAATCAGTTGCCAATCAGACTTACTATTAAGACAAGAGTAAATAGTTGTGTCATCAGTATAGATACTAAGTTGACATCAAGAAGGTCGTTGAGGAAAATTGGGAACAACGTAGGTCCAAGGATAGAGCTCTGGGGAACACCTGCATTAATACAAAGATCTAAAAGAATAGTCTTCTGTCGTACTTCGGGTTATTCCATAATTCCATCCTCTTAAAACCTTGAACAAAAAGATAAGAAAAATATAGTGTTCAATAAAGTTAATGTCGAGAAAAACGGTGTCTTTTTTTTCCTGAATTGACCAAAACCAAATTGAATGTGTATGAGCAGAGTAAGAGAGAGAATGAGTGAATGTGAGAGAAAGATATTGATACTTAATAACAATTTGCACGCATTGAGAAAAACATAAATTGTGCGTTACTCAAAATATCAGTTGATAATTTAACACTGTAGCGCATAGCACTTGCTTGTTCAATTCAAATAAACGGTAGGCTGGAAGTATTGAAACTTTAAACTGGTATACTCACACGGGCGTCCCCACACACTAATATATATATATATATATATATATATATATATATATATATATATATGGTGTCTCCAAAAATGTATGCAATGTAATTGTCCCTGATCTGGCTTCTCATCTGCAGTCTCTCTCTCTCACAGACGTACCGTCGCCTCTCTCTGTCTGTTTTACAAATACTTCCATGGTAATTGCTCCGATGAGCTGCTTGTGCTGGTTTCCAGACTTCATGAATTCAAGCATTGTACGAGGCTGGCATCCCGTTCCCACCCTTTCACTGTTGAAACTGTTAAATGTAGACGTCTCTTCTACTCCAATAGCTTCATATCTCGCACCTCACGCCTGTGGAACTCCCTTCCTTATTCCTGTTTCCCTGACAACCATAATCTCCAACTATTCAAATGTAACGTCAATCGACATCTCCAGTTGCATTGATCTATCCACTATCCTTCTCCACATCCTTTCCTCTATCACTCCTATCTGCTCTTGCTCCAAATCCTCTGTTACCTCTTGCGTGCTAGTGGCTTCCAGTCTTGCCTGGGGTGAAAAGCTTAAAAAAAAATTAAAAAATTAAATAAAAAAACTCTTTATATGATAATAAATGCAGTGTTTATTTAACTTGCAAACAAGATTAATGGTTAAAATTAAGAAATATAATATAAATTTTTAAGAAGATATTTAAAATATTTAATCTTTAAGAAGATTAACGATTTAAATTAAATATTAAATTAAATTAAAACCATCTTTATAAATATTCAAACTAACGACGAAGACAAAATGTGATTACATTTTTTGGAACACACGGAAAACCAAACAACCCAATATACATTAACAAAAATTCCAACTGACCGCTAACCTATTCAACCAAATACCCATATCTATAAATAAAAGAATTTCAACAAATTCTAATAGCTTAAAAATATTCAATGAAAAATATATATATGAATCAGCCGTAAGAAACAGTGGATATTGAAACAAACTAGAATAAAAAACGAAAACAATTCAAACAAAAACAACAGAAAAAGAAATATAATTTGCCTCAACCCCCTACAACAATACAATAAAAACAAAAGTAGAGAAAATATCTTTCAAAATAATTGACAAACACTAAAAAACAGCAAATTATCAAAAATTATAAATAAAAATATAATCAGAATTAGTTAGAGCTGCATGGATAACCTAGAGAAAATAACTAAACACAATAAAAAAATACTCAACAAAACCAATAACAATTACAACAGTAATAACAATAACATCCAGCAAAATAATACCATAAAAAATAGCAATAACTAGTTTTTAAAAACAAAATAAAGAAGAAAATGCAATGATGGATAAATGTAGGCATATAAATAAATACTTACTTTCCTATCTAAGCACTAATTAAAAATAAACAAATAAATAAAATCATATAATAAAAACTATGATAAATGAATTAAATATAATATAAACTTTAAAGAAATAATTATTAATAAATAAATAAACGAACAAATATTAAATATACACACCTATACGTGTGTGTGATGAATGTATAAATGTATACATACGCACACACATACACATACACACACGTACAAACACACAACTACAAACAAACAAACCTACAAGGTAACCAAAAAAGTTCTGTCGGTTTTTAAAGGAAAAAAAGAAAACGCTTCACAGTATGAGTATATTCTTCGAAGTAATCGCCATCGGCATCCAGCACCTTCTGCCAACGTGTCTCCAGCTGTTCAATGCCCTTGCGGTAGAACTCGGGGTGTTTTGACGCAAAGAAGTCCGTGAGGGCTTTGCGTAAGTCTGCTTCATTGGTGAAGGATTTCCCACGAAGATGATTATCCAAGGAGTGGAAGAGGTGGTAATCGGATGGCGCAAGGTCAGGTGAATAAGGTGGATGGCTCAAAGTCTCCCACCCAAGTTGCTGTATGGTATCCTTGACCATTCGCGCGTCATGCGGCCTGACGTTGTCATGGAGGAAAAGCACACCTTTGCGATTCACCAGTGCTGGTTCCTTCTGGCGCAATGCCTGTTGCACACGTTTAAATTGCTGCGAGTATAGGTCTCCAGTGACCGTTTTGCCCGTTGGTAGCAGTTCATAATGAACCACTTGACGACCTGTCCACCAGATACAAAGCATAATCTTGCATGTGTGCATAGGCGGTCTTGCGGTGTGAGGGACAGCATCCTGAGGAGACAACCAATGTCTGGAACGCTTGGGAGTTTCATACAGAACCCACTTTTCATCACTGATAAGCACTCGATTGAATAAGGATGCGGTACGGTGGCGAGAAAGAAGCGATATGCAGGTTGCCACTCGTTGTCCCTTGTGGACCTCCAACTGCGTTTGCGGAACCCACTTGCTCAGTTTGTACGTCTTACCTAGGCGGTGCAGGTGAAGTCTAACTGTTTCATCGGAAACGTTGAACTGTCTTGCAAGTTCACCACACGTTAGACTACTGTCCTCTTCAATGCCCGCCTTCAGGACTCCATCATTCAAGACCTGTGGTCGTCCACTGCGAGGCTCATCATGGAGAGACAAATCTACCGACTTGAATTTTCGAAACCAACGCCTTGCAGTACGTTCATCCACAGCACTATCCCCAAATGCTTGACATATGCGGCGACTTGATGCAGCTGCTGATAAGCCCACTTTGAAGTCGTAAAGCAAACAGCCCCGAACGAGATCTCTAGACACTTCCATCCTTCTCACAGCTGTCTGGCTTATAACTGATGGCCGGGCACGATGCGCGTGTTTTTTTATAACGTCTGATGTTCCTACTTCCGGCTGTTCGAATTTGAAAACAATTGCTACACGCATTTCGTATATATTTCAACTTCATTCAATGACTAATCAAAAAACGGACAGAACTTTTTTGGTTACCTTGTATAATTACTACCTCAATATATAACAAGGTAAACACAAGCTGCTAACCATTAAATAAATATGAAACATAAGATAAAGGATAACATGATATAAGCAGATATTTAATTTATTACATATACACTATTTAAAAATCACATATATGATGGTGCGGGTGCGTGCGTACAGAAGTATATATATTCTATATATGTATTAAAACAACAAAAAATCATTCTATAAACCCAAACAACCATAATTAATACTCTAAAAATAGAAAAAATAAGTTTACCATTTAACCACTAGTTTATTAACATGTCACAGATACAAGTGCATATGTGTCTGTGTACGTGCGTTTATATGTGTATATATGTGCACGTGTGTATACGTATATACGTATATGAATGTATGTGCGCATGTACATATGCGTAAGGTATACAGGTATATGCACATAAATTCAATCAATAATAAATGAAAGTTTAATCATAAACCTAACTTCCTACAATACCACTAAACCAAATGAGAAAAGGCAATAATAGCTAAGTGAGGACATAAAAATATTTATCATAAGCATTAATATTAATTACTTATGTAAAAAAAAAACTTTCTTATCGCAAGAAAAAGACAAGAACGTTCAAAAATGAAAAATGATAACATGTCTAAAGAAGAAAATCCCGGAAGAAAATAGTAACAAATAGCTACAATTGAAAGAAAAGAGGAAAAGGAAAAAATCAAAAAAATCTGAGGAATGAGAGGTAAGTAGAGACAAAAACGAAGATAAGGACAAATAATCGCGATACCCTACGCGTATGCAAACCCGCGCAGACGGGGCACACGCGCGTGATCGCATATTCATACAGACTGGCGCATGGCCGCACACGCGCGGACGCACACACTCACACAAACAATAAGGGAGAAAAAATTACAACAGTGCATAAAAAAGAATAATCGAGAAATATAAGCAGTTAATTGCTCCCTCTGAGGAGTGGATGGACGTGTCCGCCTACGAAACTCTGGTTTCGGGATGCTGAACGTAACCTCAATCAACTAAGTGACGAACTTTTTTCCATTTTGTCTTAATACCGTTCTTGATATATAAAATAAATATATCGTTAGGCAATGCGTTTCGTCCTCTGATGAACTTTAAAAAGCCAAACGTAAGGATTTTATTTTGCAACAAATATTTATAAATAGAAGTAAAAATTTCGTTAAGTTTTTCTAACGCTCATAAATGAAAGTAAAGGTAAATCATAGAAGATGTTAAGTGATGTCATTTAATGTCTAATAAACGAACGTGAGTAAATATTCCTATTGTTGTTACATTTTTAAAAATGTTTAATGTAATTATTATTTTATTTTGATAAATTAAACTATATATTTTAAATAATGGAAGATTTTGAAATTATTTTATTTATATATGTAGTTATGTATGTTGAATTAGAAAAGGAATATTTCTTTAAGGAAAGGAGATATATGAAAAAGTATAAATTTGCTCCCCGAATATTTTGAAAATCTCCTTTTCTTAAAGAAATACTCTTTTTTTTCTTGTCACGCTAGGGAGCCTTCGCCATGGTTGCAGAACGAATGTATTATCGTATTACGGGGCACTCACATACTGATTTACTAAGTGCAGCTTAGATGTGACACAACTCAGTGAGGAACCAGCTCACTACTTTGTCGTAATTGATGTGACGCGACAAGCGTGTTAAATATTATACCACGTCGAAGTGCCTACGTGGCACTCACAAATTTTCTTTTCAGAACCTTCTAGAATTTTATATAACCAGGGGTCAATACTATTTCATTTTCAAAGAGTGCTTGTATTAAATATCAAATTAATAAAAAAAAAAAAACATTACAATTGCCATAGAGCAATATTATTTCATAATTTTCATAATTTTGAACTGTATTAATTTTTAAAATTCCAGATCATAATTTGTTTGGAAAGGTTTTAGTTCGACTTTTTGGAATATTTGATAGATGATATTCATTTGTGGTTCAAGATCATTCTTATCTCAACTATGAATGCCTATATCGTCGGCATACCGCTCCATTGGTCTCGAGAAGGAAAACAGAATTGCTGTCCTCTATTTGTTGATTCGTTTGGGATCAGTGCCTATCCCTTCACAACTATGCTTGCAGATACACATAGCATAGTCTAGCAAAGTTGGTGAGATTTAAAATGTTCCATATTAGGGTCATTGCCAGATATGTAAGATTTTGTGAACTGATAAAGTTCCTCTATTAGATCGATACATTCAGTGGGTTCGGAACTTGGAAGGCGGTTTCTTATGTTCAGAAAAGATAATCTCTACTGATGTGGTCATATTCTGCTGAGAGGTCAACATAGCAGTATATAATTTCCTATTAGTGAGCTGTGCAATTTCCTTGAATATGAAAGATGATATATATATGCAATCATTGTACCTCTTACCAGAATGAAAATCAAATTTAGTTGTGAGGAATTGACTTTCATGAAATAATGAGATCCTAGTTAATATAATATGATCCTTCATTAATATGTTCACCGTAATTAATTCAATTGTATGTGTGTGGGTCTTGAGGGCTACCTTTTTGTAACAATAGTGCATTAATGAGTAATAACTCCTCCTTTTTGGGATTAGTTTCTAATTTCAGACTTTCTTCATAAAATTAAGAACTTGTTATTGAATCCTAGGAGAAAGTTCCAAAATTTCAACCTCAATTTCAAGTAATTATTTATTATTCCATACTTTTTTAAATAGTTTTAATTTCCTAATCAGTAGGTTCATCATTGTTTAGATGGACTTTGTGATGATTTGATGTATGTCGGTAAATTTTCTGTTTCTGCGGTTATTTTTAGTTTAGTGTCGTTTCTCAGAGCGTTATTTTTGTAATTTTCTTTTTTAATTGTCTAATATTTTCCCTTTCATTTTCCTTCCTTTTCTGTTTGTTTCTTTCTTGTTCATTTTTTTTTTACTCGGAATTGTCATCCCATGGAAATATCTTTTGCCTTCTAGGTATTCTTCTCACATGCTTCAGCTAATGAAGATATGATGATATGATTCCTCTATGTTGTTTTGATCATGATTTATTGACATCAATTTGAACTCAAAATTTACCTTCATTTTTAAGGGCTTGGAGGTTCTACCTAGGTATTTTACGTGATTTATGTAGGCGGAAGCGAACTATTTTTTGGCTGTCATTATCAGTTTAGTTACACGTAGTTTGTGATCAGATATAAAGAGTTGTATACCATAACATCTGTCACAAACTGCTTAATCCAAGTGTCTTGTTACGTTATCTGGGCTATGCAATGTGATGCGGTGATTCATCGGATATCCGAACTATGTATTCATGGCACAGTGGATAAAGGCGTTAGTTGACAGGACCCAAAGAGTGTGAGTTCAATACCTGGTTAAGCCGGTTGAGAACTTGGAGAGGGAATTAAACAGGAGATAACTGATAACTGACATCCATTAGACATGGAACGTGGAACTAGAACAGTCTACCCCAGTGAGCGAAATAAAGGGTTCAGTTCGATATTCCAACCACCTGAAGAAAGCCGGACAAAAAGCGTACAGCGGCCGAAACGAAATATGGCGACAAAGATTAGGACAATAGTCCGAATAATGTAAATAGTGTTCATAATACCTCATCTCAGAAATATAGACAGTTTCTCTTTGTTGTGTACAGGTAGTCTGGTTGCTTTCATGTCTTTAAACAACTTTCTGGGTCTTATATTTGTAACACTAGATTTTTCAGATAATTTTATCGTTTTTGTCAATCCATTTTTCTTGCTTTTGATTTTTCTCAAATCACATTCTCAAAGCCAGTTTCTTTTTCTGGTTGTTGTTATTGTTTTCGATTTTATTTTATTTTTAACTTGCCTAACATATTATATATAGAGATTGATAGTTATTTTTGCATGCCGATATGTATATTTTTTCTCGATTTTTAATAAATTTTGTAATCACTCTCCTCACAAATTTAAGAATATGTTAAACTGCTTTAATGTTACAGAACTTAATTATTACCTCGGACCAAGCTTTATTTTATGCATATATGTATGAAATGCGTCAAGTGACAGTCTGACAAGATTCGTGAAGCGTAAGTCGTATGGCTAGTTTGTGCCTATCTCCCGAAATGACTGCTCGCCGTTTCATAGCTGAACCACATTTTTGACGCAATATACGACTATGTCAATTATCAAGTAAAACTTCATTTAACTTTCTTTTTCCATATTTGCTAATGCGTATGGTTTTTTGCACAAACTATTGCCTAATTCTAGTTTCTGTAAATATATAGATAAGGAGTTTCCTCTTGAATATATATACGTTTCCCTATCTGCTGTCACCTATGAACAATATGTTACCATTTTGTTGGTATGGTAATTCTTATACTGAGTTGGTTAAATAAATTTATCTACACCAGCCATTTCAATACGGTAAAAACATTTGTTTTTAATACCTGAAGAATTAGTAATCAAGATATGTGAACCATTTCTCTAAAGTTAGAATATTTCTAAATGACTACTGTAAGAAAAAGATGGCTAAAAACATTTTTAGAAAGCTTCAAGGAATTACTTTGGTTTCAGTAAAAAGTTAAAAATAATTTCAGCATTAACAATGAACGAGAAAATTATGAAATTTAACTTAAATTTTGTCACAACCCTTAAAAATGAATTAATTGTTGTATTTTTTTATTGAATTTTACTTGTACTTGTTTTATCATGTTCCAAGTTAAATGTATATTTAAATACATATCTATTGATTGATACATTTATAATCTATCACCAACCAAATTATGAATAAAGCCAGTGTCTGTGCCCACTATTTTAAATGGCTCCTCGTCAGATAAGGCAAAGCTCTTAGCCTCAGTCTTTGTAGATCAATATTAGAAGAAAATGGACATCCCCTACCGACTTCCCCCGTCTCACTGAGCACAATCTCAGTAATATTTTTATTACAGCCCGAGAAGATTTGTCAAAAGTCTTGATCCTAAGAAAACTACTGCCCCAGACAAAATCACAGTAGTTTGTTCTTAAGAATATCAATCCAGGAGTATCCTCGATATTAGCGAAATTATTTAACTGCTGCTTGAAGAATAAATAATCCCCAAGTCTGTGGAAGGTGTCAAGCAAATGCCCGGTTTTCAAAAAAGCTTTTTGAGGCTATAATCAACAAGAAGGCTGCTCATCACCTAAATATGAACAACTGCTTGAGCGACTAGCAGTACACCCACTGCTGATGTGCTAACAACCATTTCTCACGGAATCAGTGAGCACTGGACAACAAATATGTCTCAAGGACAATAGCATTAGATATTTCAAAGAGGTTGGGATAAGGTGTGGCACAAAGGATTGCTGTTCAAGCTCTGTAGATATGGAATCACCGGAAGAGTCTTCTCAAAATAATTCCCAACGAGTAGGTCCCTGGATGTAGTTGTTAACGACCAGTCCTCCGAGGCCCTAGCAATCAACGCAGGCATCCCCAGTAGTCTCTTCTCGGACCAACCTGCTTTTTATTTTACATAAATGATCTGCCTAAGAGTATACTCCTATCATTTATGAATATCTATGCTGATGATACAACGGTATAGATGACAAGAGGTTGGCAGCAAATCCCATCTAGATATCTCATTGGGGGAAAAACTAGCTTTTTACATTCATTGCCTCGAAAACCAAACTAGTTATATTTCATCATTGCCGATTGACCTTGAACTTGACCACTAGTCAGGATGGTTGCATGTTTCTTCAAGGAAGTCCCTAACTTGAGCGACTATTAGGCCTTAATCTTAACCTAAACCTGTAGTGGTACACCTACGTGCGATACATCGCTAAATATTCTGGAAAAATGGTCGAGTCGCTGTACCACTCTAATAAGTACCTGACTTCTCGCACTATCCTCTACGTTTACAAGAGCCAAATGGAATACCGCTGTCATATATGGACAGAAGCTTTCCAGTCTCGATAGAGTCCAAAAGCGTCTCCGCGTCTTTGTATGTGTTAGATTATTTACCACCTTACAACCCATTTTTCACAGACGAAACGTCGCGAGCCTCTCGCTGCTCTATCGCTATTTCTATGGAAAGTGTTCAGACGAACTACATTAGTTCTACCAGTTAACTTCACGGCTAAGATCCGCTACTCTATACAGGCTGCAGCAAAGCACCCTCATTCCCTTCGTATTCCGTTGGCGCTATGTAAATTCCATTCGAGCAGTTTCTTTCCACAAACTGCTACTTTGTGGAAGCGACTCCCAAGAAGATCCTTCCCCGATCACTACAATTTTAACTTGTTCAAGTCTCGGGTTAAGCCTTATCATCCCCATGTATCAACATAAACAATGCATCTTACGCTGTAACCCTCTACCTTGAGTGGTTCCCGGCCTTAGAGTCAACACCATTTTAGAAAAACAACCATACTTTTCATTTGTTTTTGTTTGCACCTCCAATTAGTGTTTTCCACCCTCAAGTTTGAAGAATATATTTTAATTATTAATTTACTTTAATATATCAGTGCAGAGAATGTATGACAACAATGAACTCAAAACACGATGCACAAATTGTACGAAGTACACAAAGCAAGTAAAAAACTATACTTTAATGATTAAAAGTCTGGACACGAACGTAGATTTTGATAAGTAAAAAATATAAACAGTAATAAGAAGCGGAAGATAATAAAACAGAAATTCATCAATAATATGAACTGAAAATTTCACTACTAAAAATACAAAAAGTTTGAATACATAGATTAGGTACCTCCAAAATTCGGTATGCCTAAGGTTTAAATGTATTTTTCATAAAGGAAAAATCCTTTTCGAAGCTTTCCAACCGCTTCAATTGAAAACTAAAGGATTAAATTTTCTAATTCCAGAAAAAAAAATATTGTGGAGTATTTCAAATAGAAATTTGAATGATTTTTAGTCGATGCTTCCGAAAAACCAATCGAAACGGCCATTTTTAACTTTTATTAGAGAAAGCTAAACAAACTTATTTTTCGGGTTTGAAAATTCCGCTAAAATAAGATATACATTTCTGAAACGTTACTTTCGTTAAATTAGCAAATTAAAAGTTAAATTAATCTGTTCTGAAACAAAAATCACTTACTTATAGCATAAAATTTTCTAGACAAACATTTCTTGACCTGAGGGTCTTTTTATTTTCACTTCTCCATAGATAATTTGATGGCTGAATGTGTTGACAGGTTTAGTACGGTGCATCAAAAGTGACATAACGGTTTGTTTTTTCTTATAATAATTTAAAATACTATAAAAATTTCTTACATTATTGAGTTACCTCTATCCCTTTCATTATTTAATAGCTAAGATAATGATAACTAATGTTATTAATTACTAATATTTCATTAAGTTATGACATTTTTAATTTAATAACTAATAAAATTATTATTATATTAATAATTAAAATATCTCACTGAGTTATTAATTGTTTAAATTGATAAATGAGATAATTTTATTATCTCAATTTAATTTTTAATTTAATAACTGAGGGTAAGATAAGATCTTTACATGTCAAGGGGCTTTGCCCAAGGAGGAGACATGCTTTGAAAGGTGTGACCTTTTAACCATAATGTCACTTATGAGATATCATACTTAAAAAAATATAACATTTTGACGCACAAAAAAATATTTTTAATTATGGTAAAAGGTTTTGGTAGCATTATTTGTATTAAGCTTTTAATTTTCGCTTAGTAAATATAGTCTTCACTTAAAAACTTAATAACCTACCCCACACTGCATGAAAGAATTTTAAATCATTTTTTTTAAATTAAAGAAAAAATTTTAAAAATTAAAAGAAAAATGCAAACAATTCTTGTACAAATTCTTTATTCATCGAAATTTTTTCTTCTTCAGATAATAATGTCCTTAATGTATATTATTTATAAAAGTAAATAAAAGCCTATCTAATTTGATAATTAGATAGTATATTGCAGTTTTTATTTTACGATTTGGAGTAAATTTTTTAAAAGTTGGCAGTAGTTGTGAAAAAAAATGATTACTTAATTTCTCCAAGGAGTCCTGCTTATAAGTGATATAAAACAATTTGCGAACTCTTTGAAATTCTAGAAAATTTCATAAAATTAATTTATGAGGGGAGGGGGTAACAGATGTAAAAAAATATTTTTACCAAGATTTTCTAAAAGTAAAAATTTCAAAAATAAATTCCTTCATTTTTTAATAAGTCCTGAAGTTTTCATCAAAATTAGACAATTATTTGATTTTTGCAAGAATTTCCAAATTAATGGGTTTCCCCCGAAAATACTACACTAAAAAACGGCGATGACCACAAGTCTTACCAAGTTAACAAAAAAAAAACGAGATATTTGACCCAAATTTAGAACGTGTTGAATGTAGAATGAAGGAAAAAAAATTTAAAAATATTTAAAAAATACTTTGTTTTTTCCTCGTAATAATAACATAAACATTTTAATGGTGAAACTTTGTTTTTATTAATATAAATAATATAATATTATAATATTTTATTATAAAGAAAAAAGAAACGTAAAATTTAAAAGACATTAATGAAATTAATGTAAGCGAAATAAATGAAATATACAATAAATGTAAAGAAAGATAACTACTCTACTAGTACAATTATTGATTACACGTATGCGTGTGTTACAAATATATGCAAAGCTTAAAAAGGGAAAAATATCAGTGACGTTGACATATCAAGAAAAACTTGACCGGAAAACAGTAGCCATGACGCTAGTAAAGATTTGTAAAAATGAAATGAGTACAATGCCAACAATATGTTTTTTTTCGTTCAATTCAATTATTCGCTGGCTTGCGAATAACGATAGGCCGTCAAGGAAATAGTCATCCGTAAATTTTCTTAATTAAAGAGCTCACCGCCAAAAGGTGACCAAAATCAAGCAAACCATGAATTTCATGCGTGCAGAGGGTTTGGGATAATTAATTTCACAATGGTTTGGGACTTAAATTCATCAGGAACCGACAAATGGTCTTTAATTTGAGATTACTTTTCTTAATTTCTTTCAATTATACATTTTTAGAATTACTTATCTCATTTTTTAAATGTTTCTCTTAAGCATTTTGATCTTTCAATTTCCTCTAATGATTTTCTTGTTTCTTTTACCTATTTACTTTCCATTAGAAGTTTTTTTCGTTTCGCATTTTTCTTTATATTTTCCCCCTTTTTTTACAGCGAGGTCCACCCTGTACAAGGTCCAGGAACCACTTGAGCTAGAGGGTTACAGTGTAATAGGCCCAGTTCATGTGGACAGGTGATGAAGATAACGTTCTTTCTCCCTCTTTTTCTCAATCCGCCGTTTATTCTGAATATTTACTTTACTGAGATTTATAACTTTTACCAAATTAACTTTTAAACACAAAGTATTATAATTTTACTATCTATTATATGTCTTTTCAATGACTGGACTACAAATACTGCACCAAGTAACACACACCATACACACAGACACACACATATATATAATGTTATTTTATTTTCTTGCTAGTATATAAATATCAGAAAGCGTAAAAATAAATTTAAGTTTTCAGTATCTAAATAAGGCAGCCCAATCTAATATATATATATATATATATATATATATATATATATATATATATATATATATATATATATATATATATATATATATATATATGCGTGTGTGTATGTGTGTATTTAAATACGGTATATTTAAGCAGCCCAAAATGCATTTATTTGACAGATTGTGAGGATATGTGGGATAGATAATGGTTGGTCATAGACTTGAAGTGGTTAAGATTGTAGTGATATTATCTATCTTTAAGTGGGGGCATGATATCTTTTAGTAGCGGCATAAGGAACTGACGATTTTTTCAGAATATTTAACGATGGATCATATATATGAGTTCCACTCGAGATCTGTAGTGAAATTGCGCCCCAATTGATGTTCAAGACAAGGAGCCTCACCGACAGTACAAATGTTCATCAGTCTGCTTGTTGATGATAATATTAATAGCTAAGTTTTGAAGCTTTTAATCCAGTTTTCCCTATTGAGCCGTTACATCTAGATCAGAAGAGAGATCAGCTGCTACGCTGTGATCATCTAGATTTTGGAGGTACACCTATGTAATATATCGGTATTATTTGCATAAAAATTTACTCATCACCTGAGAATATTCTTGAGCAGATCAACAAATCAATAATATAATGTAGAAAGAGCTGGACGGCTGCACTGATCTCATGGGCTTCTGAAGACTGACCATTAACAACAAACTTCATGCACCTACTAGACAGGAAGGACTCTTCCGGAGATGACATAACTTGGGAGATTGTGCATCAGCTTCCTATGCTACACCTTGTCAAAGACTTGTGAGATATCGCTTTTGTTATTAGTTTATTATCGAGCGCATCGCTGATTCTGTATGTGATGACAGGACATCAACAATGGACTAAAAGAGCGAAAAACACCACTTATCGCTGAGGAGGCTGTTTCTTTTGAGGTGATCAACAAACTTCTTGATAATGGACAAGGGGTTTGACAGTAAGGAGACTGAGAGATCAATATTGTGACGGGGATTAAAGTTTATCAAAATTCTTGAAAAAAAATAAACATTGCTGACTGTTCTAGTTCCACGAGCCATGGACACATGGCACAGTGGATAAAGGCGTTGGTTAGATCCAGTGATTGACCCAAAGAGTGTGAGTTCAATACCCGGTTCAGGCAGTGGAGAACTTTCAGAGGGAAAATTACCAGGAGATAACTGATAACTGACATCCATCAAACATGGCTCGTGGAACTAGAACAGTCTGCCCCAGTGATCGAAATAAAGGGTTCGGTTCGAAATTCCAACCACCTGAAGAAGGCCGGAGCGTACAACGGCCGAAACGTTGTGACAAATATGGCGACAAAGATGAAGACAATAGTCCGACTAATATAAATACTGTACATAATACCTCATCTCAGAAATATAGACAGAAAAACTCTCCATGCTAGAAAGAATCCAGTCGGAAATGACGGAGGATGTTCTAGGAATTCTTTTTGAAGAATGCAGAAAAATGTGTGAGGTGAGGTTATCTCAGTTAGCTTTCGCATATAAAAATACAGTGCTCATTATCACATAAGATATATATATATATATATATATATATATATATATATATATATATATATATATATATATATATATATATATATATACAGCGTGCGATGGATACATTGTCGTCTAAATTACGCAAAAATGGAAATAACACTGGCATTTCATTTTAACAGATATATTTATCAAAATTACACGAAAATATCTTGAAATACTAAAGAATACATTTATTCAATAAAATTGCCACTGGCTTCAACCACGACATCCAAAATCTCCTGCAACTCTTCCTTGGGATCTCCTTGTTTAAGTTGGTGAATGTTACCATAATCCTTGCCTTCAGTTCATCTTCGTTGTCACAAGGAAATTTGTTGGCCTCTGGCTCAACTGCGCGTTACACATAATAGTCAAAGATGTTTCAGTCTAGGGAATTAGGTAGCCAGATGTATGAGTAGCAGAAATTGACTGACAGCCATGATTGATTTCTCCTCTTTGTGGGGCATGGTGCAGAGTCCTGTTACCAGACATAGGAACTTCTAGCAGCCACCTCAAGGCACTTGATGTAGACTTTCGTGTTCTGTCTGAGGCCATGTCGGAAGATGAATGGAAGCATAACGTCGCCACCACTAGTGATCGCACCAAACACCTTCGTAATCACCATTAGACTCACCCAACTCTTTCCGAATTCTCTGCACGGTCCTCAGATTGACACCCAAATTTTATTTTTCATCGGCGTATATATAATCACTCAAGTTAGTCTATAAATTATATAAGAATATAATAACAATAACATTTCGTTACAAGAGTAGCATTATTGTTACTGAACTTTACCTGGGCCAGATAACATCATATTAGAACCAAGAAGAGTGACAGTGCGTCGCTTGCTCAATTTATGAGGCTACCATGTTAGCAGGATGTACTGTATTGATCATCGTAATATACACTGAACTCTAATTTTATCAAAATCGCTTCACTGTATAGGTTGAATAAGTCCGGTGAGAAGACACATCCTTGTTTTACATGCCTTTCTATTCGTGTATATCTACTGAATTCATTTTCTATACATATGCGGGTGGTTTCGTGCCAGTATTCTAATATCCTACCCAATGTCATGATTACTAAGTAATTCCACCAGTTCTTTGTGACGTACTTTATCAATTGCTTTTGCATAATCTATAAAACACAGGTACACATCTTTCTGCCTTTGTATTGCTCTTTCTGATATCATACTGAGTATAAATATTGCGTTCCTTGTCCCAGTGTCGTTAACGAACCTTCACAGTTCTTCTCCTATTTTCTGTCTGGTTCTGCTGCGTGCTCTGTTCGCCAGAATTCGTACAACAGGTATTGTCCGATGGGGTTCACATTTGTTTGCACCTGGTTTCTTAGGCACTGACATTTCACCAAAATTACACGAAAATATCTTGAAATATTAAAGATTAAATTTATTTAATAAAATCTCGATTGGATTCCGAAGTCGGCCTCCAGACGCGGATGCAGAGACCTGTTACTAGACATAGGGTCTTCCAGCACATACCATCTTGACCTAGGGCAGCAGTACTTCCTCAAGACACTTGATGTAGGCCTACATGTTGAGTCTGAAGCCAAGTGGGAAGATGGAGGCATAATATCGCCATCACTAGTGATCACTCTAAATACCATGATGCTGACTTGATATATCATCTAACTCACTCCGAATCCTCTGCACTGTTCTCAGATTGACACCCAGATACTCTGAAATGTTTATATTGAAGCTTCCGGCACGAACAAGCAGTACAGTATTGCATCATGGTGCTCTTTTTCTCACAGACGGCGCAGTCGAAAAATCTAAAACAAACAGAATTTGGAAAATTGGATACAATAAAAGAGATGAAGAAAACCAGAGGAAGTAATTGTAATCTATGTATGGAAGAGAAGCTGAAAACCGTAGAATGAATTAATAAGCAAAAGGAATAAAATTATATCGAACTGTTGGCATGCTGACGCATTCCTTTTGAAATACGTGAAGGAGAATTGTAGAGTTTGGAAGCATTCAAAAATGACAAACGTCCATTTTGAAAATCGCACTGAAATATATATATATATTCTGTATCTTTTCATATATATATATATATATATATATATATATATATATATATATATATATATATATATTCTGTATCTTTTCCTATATATATATATATATATATATATATATATATATATATATATATATATATATAACGATATGCAATCTTGCATGATTTTATATATCAGCAAACAGTATTATAGTATGACAAATTGAATTGGCAAAGAGTTTTTGTCACGCGGTTCACCCGTTAGGTTTCCATCGGTCTGGTCTTTCTTGATGTTACACATGCGCACGAAACGAGAGATCTTTGAAAGAATATTTTTTTCAAAAAATATTTTTTTTCAATATAGCCAAATTCATCTCTATTCTTTTTCTCTCCATCACATTTGTATATCACCATTTCCAATTTGTCATACTATTCACACACGCGCGCGCGCACACGCACACACACACATAATGTTTGATGAAGTAAAAGTACCACCACCGTAATTATAATTTTAATATCATACATGAACATATATCAACAATATTTATATATCTTCATGCTACTTCGATAATTATATTTATGGATTCCGTTGAGAATTTAGCAAGTATACGTATGTAAATATATTTTTCTGTGTCTTTAAAGACATAGAAAATGTTAACATATCTGTACTATTCATTTTTACTCTCTTTTTTCTGGTCTCTCTTTCTCTGGTAATTTTGCATTCTTTTTTACTATGAGGCTATTTAATAGAATCAACAATTATTTAATAGATCAATAATATATTATGATTGCCAAATATTGTTTAAGTGTGAGCACTTAAAAAATAAATAAAACTAAAATCAAATAAAAAAGCATTCCATAGTCCGAGAGTATCGTCAAGGATCGGTCACAATATATCTTGTTATTTTGAGAAAATCCATGTAGAACTATAACATGATGATCAAGTAACTATTGTGTCTACCCATTTTATACTTAGTGTCGAAAGCAAAAGCTTTCGATAGGGTTATTATATAGGGTTATATAAAAAGATAGCCAGATATGACACAAATTATGAAATTCGACCCTCATTCCTGAACTGGTCTGTGTATACCAGCGTTCGACTCAATCAGTTCTATTTCAAACTATGCTCCGTCACCCAATTCATAATTCTCCAAAGGTGAAGAAATATTGACATTGCTTTGTATTTCGATATTCATATCCATGTGTATTAGGTATTTTGCAATGACATTCTTAGTCTCTAACAAGAACGAACTGCAACAACTACACTTTGCCAATAAATTTTGTATCCATATACACGGTTTACTGATGTCCACAAATCCGGAATTCAAAAAAATTATATTTCACAAGGAAGCTTAATTACTCTATTGTGATTTATTCAATTATTTATATATTTGAGATATAAATGTCGACATGTCATCAACAAGATGTTTTTAAGCTATATATTATGCATTTTCTTCCAAACTAATCGGTAAAGTAGAATATGCGAGTTAAGTTTCCGGTATTATATCTACACGAAGCAACATATGACGGACACTATGCTCAATGATCTATAATAAATGCATTAGTTCCACTTCATGTTTGAATGAATATACATATTGGGAAATCATAACA